>APFE031459023.1:3819-16590 GCA_000404065.3 Pinus taeda | reverse complement strand
AACCATGCATGTAATGTAATATTGACTTGGAAAAAGTTAATTTTATCTCCAAGATTGTAAAGAGGAGAAATGATGAAGTGTTTCATCTTTGTAAAAGCCTTCTCATTTGGGAGGCAACTATTCTTCTGGAGCGGAGGTGCCATGGATGGGCATCGTGATAGTTGGCAAGCGCACATGTTCAGAGGAATATTTCAGCACATATATCAACAAGTTTCATTGCTGGTTCCTGCAATTTTAGATTTTTCTAGCGAAAGAACTTGGTTGGGATTCGACGAGTACTTCGCTTATGCAACGAAAAGTCGCCATGACGACAGTTGGCAAGGCAGGACATTTTGGCATCAATATGATCTTTTCGCTGAACAGAAGAGGATATTTCTATTCCTCATGTGCTGTACAGTTCAGTTCAGAGATTCAGTGAGCTTTTGGGGACCAAAAACCTTCTCATTTGGGAGGTGTGATCAAGAGCTTAGGACCAAGTGTCGTAAAATTGTCAAAAATGAAAGTGCTTAGAACTGGCTCGAACCTAAAATACTGGATAGATCTCGTCCTCCTAATACCGGTGCCGCAAACGGTTCGAAAAACGGTCGCCGTATGAGAAAGTTATGCCAAAAACAAAATCGCCCAATGACCCTTAATTTTAAATTAAAAAAAATAAAAATAAAAAAGAATATTTTGCAGAATATTCCTTGGAATATTTCTTTTGGGCAGCCAATGGTAGAATTCCATGTGGCAGGCCCAGAGGCCGCCACGTGGCCCAGGGTGACGTTAGCAAGGGTATGTGCGTTTAAAACTTTGGGTCACATTGTGGTTTGAACACGGGACCTTCTAACACACATTACAACGCTTTACCATTACACCACACGGGTTAGTGATGGTATGAGTGCGGCGGGAACGTGTTATAAAATTTGTTGCTGTTTAAGGCGGGGCCCGAAGGGGGCCAACCCCCATTCCATGTGACCCTCGCGCTATAACCTCGGGCCAAACCCTTAACCGCCAACACAAAATCCGAGGTAAACTACTGTTCAGTTAAATACGTTCACATGCACACTAACTGCAACTCGTAACAAGTGGTTAGACTGGCGGAGGTTTTGGCAGAGCGCCAAATTTGGGCAGTTCAGCCATATTTGGCGGGCCTAACTGGCTCCAACTAAAGTTAACTAGAGTTTTTCTAGGGGCAGACCGGAGAAACTTTAATGAGCCATAACTTTGGCTAGGAAAGTCCGTTTTGGACGAATTTGTTTTTGATTTTGGGTCTCTTCGACCTTCTGAAGCCATTGGCATAGGTTTCATAGGCATCTGAGGTCATTTGCAGGTGATTTTGCTTCGTGGAAGTCCCAGGAGCCACTAGGGCCAAATCAGTTTGGGAGCTGCATTGGGAATTGTGCAGCCAATGAATGTGGAACGAAGGTCATTCATGAAGGTTTTCAGCATTCTGAATCCATTTATACAGCTTGTTTTTCCTTTTGAGGCATTCTTCTCACTGTTTAGCTTCAGGGAAGCTTTCAGGGCCACCAGGGTCATTTCAGTGCTTGAGCTGTTTGGGGGCTATGTTCATCCATTTTTGGTGATTCAAAAGCCTATGTCTACTATTTTCGACCTTCTGAGTCTAATGGTAGAGGTTTCATAACCTATTGAGGTCATCTTCACCTCGAAATTCTCCATACAAGTTTAAAGGGCCACTAGGGCCAATTGGGGGAAGTACTATATGAGGTACAATTTCACTGTTTAGTGTTTGGGAAAGAGCATGTTTAGCTAATTCCTATCTTTTGATTCTGTATTTACAGTCAGATATGTCTTTTGAGACACTCATATTCTTGTATTAGCCTTTGTAGCATTTTTAATACAAGAGGACAAGCATAGTTGGAGAGGTTTGGTCCAACAGATGTAGCCCATAAGGGGTGAACTGCTTTATCATTTTGATGTCTTTATTTGCTGAAGATGATATGCTAAAAAAAACTGATATAAAGTGTTAAACATCAAATATATATAACTTGCATACACACATAATCACCTATTCAGCTGCATAAAGTTATTTGTCTTATTCCGCAAGACATCAAACTTCAAGTATGTGTATGTCAAAGACTTCTAAGTGTTTACTTTTCTATTTCTTTAGGCAGAGCCTGTAGAGGGCCAGGTAGCCTCTGGAACTCATCCTCTCTTTAGAGGTGACATGTCAAGTGAATGCCCCTACAGTGTATCTCTGTATAGGAAATACCAAGTTTTCACATTTTCAGAGGTCACTTGGAGTGTATAGCTCACATTTGCAATTATAGGAAATGGATACCTTGCACCCTTATACAAGTACAATCCATTTTCAGATCATCATCTCATATCCTTCTCCCCATCAAATTTGACATCTCGCCTCACTACTGTCACCCTGAGTAGGGGAAAATACACCCGGTAATTATGTGGTGTCTTTGCGTATCCTACAAAGTCTCCTATCTTAGCTGTAAGCTTAATTTTATTCCTGCTATCCTTGGAGACATGACAATATACAATAGCTCCAAAAATTCTGAAATGAGATACTTCTAGCTTCCTCCTAGAGAAAGCTTCTTCGAGTGTGATCATGCCAAGTATTCTGTGAGGGCTCTTGTTCTACAAATAAACTACAGTGTTGTATGCTTATGCCCATAGATGTAATGGAAGCCCTTGATCATGTGAAATGACTCTTGTTTCTCCCACTATGCTTGTGTTCTTCCTTTTATCCACCCAATTTTGCTGTGGGTTATGGTGTGCTATCAGTTCTTTTCTAATACCCTCTTTGGCAGAAAATCCCTTGAAGGTGCTTGAAAAAAAATCTTCTCCGTTATCGCTTCTTAGGGCTTTCAATTTTTGACCAATCTCCTTTTCAACCAATGCTTTGAATTCAACACATTTTTAGAAAACTTCATCCTTCTTCTGCATGAAGAAGATTCAACATTTTCTAGAAAAGTCGTCAACAAAAATCACATAATACCGGTGTTTTGCTGCAGAGGCTGTAGAGAAAGGTCGACATATATAAGAGTGGACTTGCTCCAATATTGCTCCAGCTATGCTATTCGGCTCTGGAAGGTGGATTTGACATATTTCCCCAATTTGCATCCCTTACAGACATCATGCTAGTTAAGGGTGCATTTCAGGAGACCAGTGGTAATCTACTGCATGATTTTTAAGGCCCCATGGTGTAAGTGTCCCATGTACTTGTGCTAGAGTTCTCTAACATCTCGACTTTGCACTTCTCCTACCTTGCTACTCAGTGCAACACAAGCTTCCACCTCAAGTTTGTAGATAATTTTCACTCTAACTCCAATCTGTTTCACTTTCCTGGTAGCTACATGTCTCAGCAAGGTTTTCCCCTTACTGAAAACAACATCATAGCCACGATCTTCCAATACAAATACATATATTAGGTTCTTCTTTAACCTAGGTACATACATTACATCTTTCAGATGAATATGGGATCCTAACTCCCTCTTAAAGGTTACGATATTAATTCCTTTGGTATTGTACCACCCATCATCCCCAAGTTCTATGTGCATTTGGGGATCCTTCTCCTCTAGGCTACTGAATAATTATTTGCATCCTGTCATATGTGTTGGAAATAATACTGAGGGGGGGGGGGGGGGTGAATCAGTATTATCGGGTCAAATAATCCTTTTTCAAAAACCAAATTGAATACGCTACTTCAGTTGATTTAACTCGCGTATATACGCAACTATTTAGAATTAAAATCGCGTACACAGAGCAAACTTTTAATTTACTTAAACTTTCAGATGATGGTTGTTAATCTGAGATGCATAATCAAATAACCAGTAACCAGGGACAGTAAAAACAGAGCAGAAAGACAATCATACATAAGAACACCAGATATAAGGTGGAAACCCAATGTGGGTGAAAACCACCTACTGCAATTCGTCTCTATCTTTCTTTAATTAGAAACTTCTGTTTACAATGTACTGGTGCAGTCCTTTACCAGTACGCAGGCTGCAACCTGCAGAGAGCTACAACTCTCTCTCATTTTCCAGCTTCTCCTGGAAGGGAGCTACAACCCCCTTTAGCTCTTGTACTGGCCAAGATACTAATACGTAGGCGCTGACCTACAGAAGGCTACAACCTTCTCTTTCTTCCAGGGACCACGTTTCATCAATTTTCAGTCTGGATCCATGAACATCAAACAATCAACAAGAAATTATTCATCAACCAAACTCCTTTTCACCAACTAGATCTGTAATCAAGTAGATACTTCTCTGCCAGCTGTACCCAAACACATTACCAGAAATCACACAACAGAACCCAGAACACAGCAGTAATAAGCAGAAACAGCTAGATCACAACTTAAAGCATATACGCAATTTCAACAGTCTGCAACTTGCGTGCATACGCCTCTGCGTATGGAACAACCTACGTATACACGTCTTTACTTCTCTTAAAATGCGTGTATACGCGCCTTCGCTTCACTGAACCTGCGTATAGATCTATGAAGGACAACACATTCTTCCAGATATTCAATCACTAGTTAACCCAGATTATCAGTTTTATAGATAAGACAAGCGCCACATCAAGAAGATCAAAATCATGCAGAGATACTATCATTTAGGTTTAAAGATTATGACCCATGAATAGACCTTATCCTTCCTTTTGCGCTAAGGTTCCTCCTTCCTTCAGATCCAGATCTGCATCACCATCCAATATACCAGTTCTAGCACTTTATAAGATCTTCAATAATTATTCAGATGGTAATTTGTCACAAGATCTCCTTCCTCTTTTATAGTCTTAGGCCTTCCCCAATACCATGGTCCAAAACCATAACATTTCAATACCATGAACCCAAAACTAGGGATCGACACATTTGACGAGATGCCATGGTCCAAAACATAGGTTCAAGTTCCAAGATCTAACTGCGATGGACCAAAAGAATGATCACCAACATATACGCGCTTTTGTAATGTATAACCCGCGTGTATACGCGCCTTCGTCAGATGAACCTGCGTATATGTCTTTTTTCTACTTTCTGAGTGCCTGAACTGAGATCTGTTACCAAAGAAGGTTGCCATCAAGGACAACACCTGTGCCATAGCTCCAAACCTGTGCCATAATGCCAATAATATGGAACAAGATACCTAAATATAGGTACCACACACTCCCAATTATAGTGCTTATGCATGCAATTAGGGTGAAGTCTAATTCGAATCAAGAGGTAAGTGCTTCACCTCCTGCGCCTCCTGAAGGCTTCTAGTTAGACTTATTTTGGGGACACTTTGTTGCATAATTCCTGAATTCATGGAAATGAAATTTTTTTATCTTGCTTAAGTCCTTCTTCTTGCCATTGTTCTGGCTGGTATCTGGTTTTATTTGGGCCTTCTTTCCCTTCCCAACTACGGTAGAATTCTCTTCCTCATATTTGGATGTTACTCCATCTATAGTGTTCTGCCAAATTTCTTCCTGCACAAGATCAGACCAAAGTCTCTCCCAATTTGATAATTTGTCCCTTCCATTTAGAGAGTCCTAATAGCCATGCTAGGATTTTGGAAGGCCTAGGTGAGCTAGGCTCACTAGTTCTAAAGAGGGAATATTTTTTCCGACTCCTCCAAGTTCATCTCGACATTGAGTGAACTTGGAGAGGTAATGTGGAATGGCTTCTCCTTTCTGCATGCAGATGTTTTTGAGCTTGTCCCTCAATCCCAATTTCCTGAAATCACTACCATTTTTGAATAGCTTAGTGAGGGTCTTCTACATAGCAAAGGGAGTCTCCTTTCCATGTAAATTCGAGAGTATGTGGTATCTCACATTGTCTAGGATGATCCTCTTGGCTTTTGCAATATGCTTCTTCCACTAGGCTAACTATTGTGCATCTGATACTGCTGGCTTTGGAATGTCAGTTTTGGTGTACTCCAACACACCATTATCATCAATAAATTCTCCCATCCTGTCCTTCCAGGCTATGAAATTCGAGGTTCCCTCAAGGGCATACTCCAATCTCAATCCGTTGAAAGACATTTTCCTGCATGGAATAAAAACTGCTTCACTGAATCCGCAAATCAAAATATTTAAAGAAGAATCTCTATTGACTGGTTTATATTGTGATATGTCCTTCGATACCATGCAAAAATTAATAGAAGTTTTCTACTATTGATGAAATCGAATTAAAATCAAGATATTACAAATTTCCTCTACTATTTTGGAGAATTGAAATCACAGTTTAGAAACACATGCAATGACATGCAACCATTAAAACACCACAAGAACACTATGATTTACAGGGGAACCCAATTGGGAAAAAACCCCTTCACTGCTTTTCATTAATCAAATGAGAATGAGAAACCATTACAATGCCTTTCTTCAAATCTGAAGCATACCCTGCAATGTAAGCCTGTTCTCCTGCCGACTGTCTTGCTTTGGCCAACACTTAGCCAATTCAAGGCCCCAACTTGCACTTATTTCCTTGTGAAATTCCCAAGGAATGATTCACCTGCTTAACATCCAAGCCTGTACAATAAACTAGTATACAATTGATAACTACAATTTGCCTGTTCCTCCACTCCAGCTAGGAAATTCGAATTCCATGCATGTCTGGGATATTTTTAGCTAATTGACTAGTTTAACTGAGAGATCACTGAGTTAAAATCAATTCTACTACTCAACTGACCTTCCACTGACTCAACTAGGGACTTGAGCTAAGTTAACTTAGTCAAGCTGAAAATAACTGAACTAGATTGCTAAATTTTAGCAATCACTATATGCATGACTCTACTTCTAGCATATAACTTGAATTTATTGAGTAAACTAGTAGACAAAGCCATGTCACACAAGTTAACTGTAATCAAAATCCTCTTGCTCATGTGGAAAGTCGAATTACAAAATTTGACCAAGGCACACATCAAATTTAGCCTTTTTTGGTACAATTTCTAACACTCACCAATGTAGTTGAAATAATATATACATGTAGTTGAAATATCCATGCAATTATGATGAAAAAGAACCCAAGAGATGTATACCATAGAAAAGTGTGTAATGAATCCCTAGGATGTTGTATCGATGTTCGTTAACCTCATCAATACATGTGCTAAAACCATGTGATGTTTTCCAAGGTCATCTATTTATTTCCCAAACCATGTGCACGAGAAGTAGGTAGCTTAGAGAAGTGTACAAAGGTAGTTACATTCATAAAAAAATAAAATAAAATATTCCTCCATATGTCAAATCATAGTGATGGCCAACGAACCCAAGGAGGTGAAACCTAGAGAAGTGTGCCATTCTCTCCAAAATAATAAAATAATGCATACATGCCTCGAATTCTATCTTGAAGATGGGTCTCTACACATAAAAGCTTAAGCCTCCTCCAAATATAACCGACCAAGTGTGAAAAGAAGCTAAATGAAGTAGCATGTTTCATCAACAAGAAACTTGGTGGTGAAAATAAGGTCAAGAATAAAATTGAATGGTTAAATCATCCTCAACATGTGTATAAAGGCCAGTGCTCTACTATAACCATAATTCCACCTCTAATGGTCCTTAAATGGTGAAATTGATAATATGTATTCCATGAAAGTGTTTTACTATGCAAATAAGTTGTTCTCCTTAGCAGAATTTCACCATGGTACCAAGATAAAACATAAGGCACTTAGGATTGAACCTAGGGTGCACCACCATCAAGGGATTAATACATCAAAATGAATCATTAAACCTTAGAAAAATATTAATCACCAGAGAAACACATCCCACTTGTCCCACCTCAATGATTAAATCATCATGAATATGTGTGCTAATGAGGAGGTTCGATCCATAAAAGTGATGTACTCCCTAGAAAAATCCTAGCATGGTACTAGTGTAAAACATACTGCTCAAACTAGGCTTGAAACTAGAGTGCACCACCATCAAAGAAAGATAACCAAATGAGCACATGCAATGCGCCCCCCCTGCCCACCTCTAGCCCAAGCTTAGGAAATAGTACATCTAGGATGGTACCAACATCATCAAATACATAAACCCCCCGGTGATGTCTAGAAATGTTAGAATGCTATATCACCTAAAGACATTCCACCAAGCCAAAATATGTCATCACACCACATCAACACCATAATAAGGAAACACTCAACCAAAAATAATATGTAGAACAACCCCTCATGAAAAACCAATATCATAATACAATGATGCATGGTCACTAGGATGCTCCAAGAAAAACATGATGCCACTACTTCACATCACCAACATCTAAGACTTAGGAGGGCTATAACCATCATTATATATGAATAAAGCGTAGCATCGTCAAAATGAACAAATATACCAATAAAACACCATGAGGAAGTGGCGTAATTCAAACCTATACTAAAAGGGTAATCTATGAAAATGTGAGAAAAGCACCAATCATAAGCCATCAAACATGATCATTCAATAAGGAGAAGTTAACCTCCTCCATCAACGATCCATCATCAAAGTCCATTATCAAGAGGGAAAGAAACTCCATGAATATGTATCCCCCAAAGTCTATAAAAAGGCTCAAAATCACCAACATAAAACTCCACCAATGTGATCGAAAATCATGACGTGGAACCTCATAGAATATCATGTTGTAAAGTTAGACTCCAACTTGGAGACATGCACTTTTATTGGGAGTGCATGAAAACACTATAAATATTTGTTTCCTTATCAAGTTTAAAGAATAGGAAAGACCATGTATTGAGATGGATACATATCAATATTTACAAGCATAACATCCAATGTCCATATATGATAATAAAAGCTCAAAATTATCTTACAAAGAAAAGACTTATGTCAACATTGTTGAAGATAGCATGAAGATGAAGCTAATGCTCACATGAAATCGTTAAGCTTATTCATCTTGCTATTCTCTTAGGATGAAAAAAAATTTACCAACTTAATGAGAATTTGATCAAGTTCTCGTTTTTTAGACATTGAATTTAAAGCTGATTTTTATGTCTATTTTGAAAGTGGTGATCTAACAATATTGTTTTTTTGTTGTAAATTTCAAGACTTTGTATTAATCAAAGAAGCTAAAATACATAGATAGATTGTTGTTGGCAGAGGGAGTTCCAACTAAATATCTCAATCCCTTCCACATGTACCAGCTTAAAACCAACTACATGCATATTGAAATTAACAAAAAATTTCCCACCTGAGCTTACATATTTTTAGACCAAACATTGCTGATAACCAGAGAGAGGCTACACTTATAATGGAATTAGACATGTGACCTCCGCATTCATCTTTAGTTTTCCACCTAAAAAACCATAGGAAAACAACCTCCAAGGTGCAATTAGAAGGCTCCCACTTTTGCAAAGAGCACTCCAACGTATTCTCGCAAGAATCAAATATCAACCCCAAATTCCTACACTGCGAGAGTCCAAGGAACACACAAGAGCCACCAAGCTGATGTAGAAATTCCCACTGTAGATCAATAGATTATGCAATAGACTAAAGCAAAATACAAGATCTACTTCTACAACAAACTTTGCGGAAGCTTAATCTAATTGATCAAGATCAAGAGAACACATATAACTGAGAATGAGAAATCAATCACACATAACGCAGAAGAAATAACCCGGGGAAAGCCTCAGCCTAAAACCCCAATCTCTGTATTATCATACAAGTGGAAATATGTTCGAGTTACAAAAAGAATCAGCTCTCAAGCTATCATGCTCTCTCTACAATCAAACAATACAACTCACAGATTGAATAGACACTATATATGTCCTCCTCAAGCCCTCCAAGCCTCCTATTTCCTTGCACAATTTTTCTTGGGGTCCAATGATGCCACATATGTGAATTGGCCTCATCACACTCACAAAAACTGAAGAAGTATCTGCGCAACCCTCAAGGAAAGAATTCCTTCTACATGCAAGGGATATTCACAATGGAATATTCTAGCAACTGATAGTACACTGTCCCTCCATCTTATCTCAATTGGGTCTCTGTCTGACTGACACGCATGAGTTATTTAAGAGAAAATATTCAGTTATCTGAAGTGCAACAGTTACATGCATGCATGCATTAACTAACTGAACTCACAATTAATTCAACAAACTGTTTGAATTAATCTAACTGGACTTGACTCAATTAACTGAGTCAACTAATTACAACTCAATATTACAACTCATCCTTATCTCTTTAACTGATGGATAAATTCCTCAATCAATGGAGAAATTGTTGCATGTCCCCACATAGACTTCATGTTTGATTTTGTACAGCTAATTAACTCATGGTGAATTAATTAATTATTTTACAAACATCTGCTAAGATCAAATTCAAATTTTTACTTCTCTATTTTAGTTCAGGGACTAACTAAAATAGGAAGGTATCCTAAAATGCCATTTATAGAAGTACTAAATTTAGCACTTCTATCTTTAGCAATTCTTGTTGCTATTTTCAACACTCCCTCTCAACAAGAAAGGGATTATCAGTAACCCCAATCCTATCTTTGTTGAACTCGAGCTTTCATTTTGACAATGCTTTTGTCAAAATATCTGCATCCTGTTCCTCGGTCAAAACATACAGCAACAACATGATCCTCTTGACCACACAGTCTCGAAGATGGTGATACCGGATATCAATGTGCTTGGACCTGTCATGAAAAACTGGATTCTCAGAGAGTTTGATATAACTCTGGTTATCACATTAGATAACTGTAGGATCCATCCTCTGACCAAACAATCCCACTAGAATCTTCCGCATCCAAATGGCCTCACATGCAGCTTGACTAGCAGCCATGTATTCAGCCTCTGTTGAACTAAGTGCAACTGATCTCTGTTTCCTGCTGTACTAGGAAACTGCAACTGAACCAAGGTTGAAGATTCCTCCAGAAGTGCTCTTCTGGTCTGATGGACTCCCTGCCCAATCCACATCTGGGAAGCCCTGAAGCTTCACTCCCTCTGTCTGTCTGTACCACAATCTGAACTGATATGTGCCTCTGAGGTATCTCAACACATGCTTTGCTTCCTTCCAAAACAGTTTGGTAGGCTGAACCATAGCTTGACTCAGCTGGTTCACCACAAAGCATAAGTCGAGTCGTGTGTTCACCAGATACATAAGTGAACCCACTAGCTACCGATAAACAATAGCAGCTACTACCTCACCTGAAGTAGCATCCTCCTTCCTCCAGTTCCCAGCTAGAGGAGTTTGCATGGGCTTGCACTTCTCCATGTGAAAGTGCATGAGTATCTCATTGGCGTACTTGCCTTGAGACACAAATACTTCACCATCTTTTTGCCATAACTCCATGCCTAGAAAGTAGTGCATAAGACCCATGTATTTCATTTCAAACTCTCTTGCAAGGTCCTCCTTGCAAGATTGTATCAGCAGATCACCACTTGTCAAAATCAGATCATCGACATAAATAACAATGATCAATGGTGTACCTTCTACCATGTGTGGTAAAGGTTTGCATCTGCTTCACTCTTGGTGAAGCCCAACCCGGTGAAATAACAGTCGATCCTTGTGTACCAAGCACAGGGTGCTTGCTTCAGCCCATACAAAGCCCTCTTGAATTAGCACACATGCGACTCACGATCAAAGGTCTCGAAACCCTCTGGTTGCTCAATGTACACCTCCTCCTCAATTTTCCCATCGAGGAATGCTGTCTTCACGTCCATCTGATGGATCTTCCAACTTGTATGAGCTAATAGTGCCAACATCGATATGATAGATGAGTACCTTGCTACGGGAGCAAAGGTCTCATCGTAGTCGATCCCCTTGACCTGTGAGAATTGTTGAGCCTCAAACCTACACTTCTTTATACATCCTCTCAGCCTCCGTTTCCTAATTTCCTTCTTTTGCCACTCATTCCCTCCATCAAATTGCTCAAATCATTGTATTTTAGGACTTTTTACATGGTTTTCTAATTATGCTAATGACTGTGTTTGGTTTAGAATTTTGGTTCAAAGTGCTGCGTTTCCGCAGCTCACACAGGGTTTCTGCAGCTGATCCCGGTTTCCGCAGTCAACCCCGGATTCCGCAGCTATTTTATTAAATGATATGTTCCAGGTGTCCTTCGGGAAGAAGAGCCACATGGGAAAGTTCGTGGAACCAAGGACATGGTGTGTATCCTTCCAGCTCACCCAAACCAGTCATCAAAACCCGTGGTCAACAAGGAGGCAACTACGGTCAACATAAGTCATTGGCAGTGGCACGGCTCTGCGTGTTCTGTTTTAGAGCACGTGAAGAACAGGTGGCATCCTCCTCAACCACGAAGACAGTGGGAAACATGAATCCAACAACGGATTGAATGCCCACCACGACCGTTGCCTAAATCCGAGGACGCAGCAAGACTACATGTTTTTACACAGCTATTTTAATAGCTTAGTTTTCGTTAAGTTAGTTTGCTTTCCTCTGTTATAAATAAAGCGTCTTTGAACGCTGGATAGTTAGCTGCTGATATGTAATTTTGAACTCCCCACTGTACTTTCTATTTTATGCATAATATATGAGAAGAATGTTTTCCATTTGAGCGTGTAACTAATCATTGAGCCGGCTGGAGTAGGCAGAGGGCCCCTGTTTACTGAAGGCCTGTATAGTACTCTTTAATTTCCTGCATTTCTTTTTCTCATTTTATGTATAATAGTTGTACAGAATGCCTTTGATTGTTGTGTTTTGATCATGTACAATAGCTGTATATAGATTTTGAATTCTGCTTATTTATATTCCTGTACTTTTCCATGACTGATTAGTGTGTTATGCAGGTTTCTTAGGCGTGCCCGGGACAGTTTCTTTCTTTTCCTTTTCACAACTAGTGACACTTGTGATCATCTTGTCTATGTTGCTGACCTTCCTTGTTTTGCA
>APFE031459017.1:0-17384 GCA_000404065.3 Pinus taeda | reverse complement strand
TTTCTTATGAAATTAATCTTTTAAACTAAATCTTTAAATTAAAATTGTAAACTAAATTTTTTACCTAAATTAATTTTTACTTAAACTAAATAGCATTTACTAGACAATTGAATGTTTCTTTTAATTTTTATTATATCTACTATCACATGTTTAAAATAGTTTTTTATATCACTATAACACGATTTATATGTTAAGTTTTTATTATAAAAAAATTAATACCACATTCACCATGCGATAAAACAATTCCGTAATGTTCACATTATCATAATTTAATATCTCACCATAACAAGATTTATATCTTAAATTTTTTATAAAAACAAATTAATCCCATATTCACTGTGTGGTAAAACAATTCCACAATTTCGGCTATATCATAAATTCCATTATCACTATTCCTCACATCACATCAAGGATTTTTGAGGTTCGTTAAAAGACTTTGAGTGATTTTGTGGAGCAACCATATTGTTATCGACAACATATTCAATGAAATATTATCACATTTGAAAGGTTAGTTTCCCTTTTGCTCTGTGCAAGTTTTAAAATTCAATAGGTTTACTAGTAGTTATGTGTTAGTTGGGTTGTTACCCTCGTGTAAAATACCATACCCAAAACATATTCTAGTAAAATAATATTTAATTTTTATTAATGAAACTTCAATTTTTTTTAGAAATAAAAATTTATATGAGCCAGGCTTATTTGACAACCCCATGGCAGGAAAAAGGCCTCTACATCCGCATTAGGTGTGATGGGCTCGGTCGTGCCTGTCGGCGGCACCCACCCACATGGCCCAGCTTACCAAGGGTGGGGGTTGATTCTTAGAATCAGGCTTCCAAGCCATGGGCTTGTTGGGCCACGGGGGTTGGGTGGGCGGGACTGTGTGCAACCCCCTCGCACCCCACCCCTGTGGTCCAACGAACCCATGGGGGTGGAGGCCCAATTCTCATAACCGAACTTCCACCCCAATAGGCTCGTTGGACCACAGGGAGGGTCAGGAGGGGGCTACACACAACCCCTCCCTCCCCAAACTAGCAGACCAATGGGTAGCCCCCTACCACCCCACACCTATGGCCCATTGGGCCCATGGGGGTGAGGTAGCACGGGGATGCATTTTTTAATTCTTTTTAAAAGGTTATGTTTCAAAAAATTATTTATGATTTATGATTATTTATCATTTTTAGATCTTGTTTCGTTTTGTATTTTTTATTTAAGCTATTGTTTCTTTTGTAATTTACTGATTTATATATATCTTTATATTTTTTTGCAGGAAAATGGTATCAAAAAAGATTTTTGCGAATCATTCTAGACCAAAGACTACTAAAATTAAAGGTCGATTGTCAAAAAACATTGTTGAATGAACCAAACATGAGATAATAATTACAAATCTATCAAGTGCCTCAAATGATAAGAAGACAATTTCATACTGGAGGAAATCGAAAGAAGTGAAGCTTAAAAAAAAGGTATAGTATGGGAGAGATAGAAAAGGGGAACAACAAATGTAGATATATCTATATGTTGATATCCCTAATGGTAGTGGACTTTATGAGGTGCTAGGAAAAGTCATATACAATTGTTTGATACAAGACACTAAAGTTGTTTATGTACTTACAAAACTGCCCAAGTCAGATGATAAGGTTAAATATCAGTTATCATTTTCAATGTATGACACGACAGAGGAATCTATAAAGATGTGTAAACAAATTATAAGTGACATTGCATAAGAGATGGTAAATATTGATATTTACATTTATGTGTTTTACATTATTGTAACTGTATCATTATAGCTTTATAACTTAGTTTTTATTGACATATGATATTTTGTTTGATGGATTTTATTGAAAATATTTCAATTATGTTTGGAGGCATTCATTTCAAAGAGCAAGATATTATGAATGTTGTCAGCAACTTCTACATAGGGTCAAGAGAAGATATGGAAAACAAGCAAGAAATAGTAATTCATGATGCTACAAAACTACATCCAAGAGATCAACAAAGAATTTCTATAGTCGATAAATATAGCAAAGGTAGACAGGTTATTTCAAAGATGAGGAAGTTGAAACTGACACTGAAGAATATGTTGCCATTACTGAGGATGACATTAGAACTGATGCTAGAAAGGAGAAGACCCATAAAAGACCAAAAGTAAAAATGCCCAGGAATGTCTATGTTCCAGTTAATGATGAGAATGTTAGGAGGAAGAAAATGAAATTTTATCATTATAAAATAGTCAAGGCCAACAATGAAGATCCTAGTGAACATTCAAAAGAAATCAGGGAAATCATTACACCAGGAGATGATTTAGAGGATGACATTGTTAAAACAAAATAAAATGCCATTTTACATAACTTGACAAAGACAAACTTAATTGATGGTGGTCGTACATTTTAGGTTAATTTAAGACAAATCTATAATCCAAGTTGATCTAGGTGGCTTCAGACACATGGAGAAGTCCAAAAGGGCTCTTAAATGGTCAAAATTCAAAGTGGTCAGATTTCTCTCGAATCAGCACCAGTTCAAAGTGCTCATCACCATGATTCCAACAGTGTGAATGGCACTTGAATCCAAGCTCGTATGGAAGAGATAGGGCTAGTCAAAGTTTAGGGTTGACTTGGACAAAGGGGAGGATTAATGGTCCTACAAATTTCACCTACAACAGTCACCAGAATCTGGTCACTGGAATGGGAAAAATTGTTGTCTCTTTAAAATCCCTAATGACCCTTACTTTTGTTAAAATTAGAAATGACCGTAATTTTTATTGAAGACAAAAAATATATAAAATAGGGGTGGCGAGCCACTACACCTGCCATCCCTGCTGGTCAGTTGTGTGTGTGTGTGTGTGTGTGTGTGTGTGTGTGTATATATATCAAAAAAATATTAAGGTTGGGGTGGCAGGTGATCAAACTCAGCCACCCCCAGTCGAACCCCCAAGTCCGCATTTATAACAAACATATTTCTATAATGGTATAATACAATGGGTAGTGGGTAGGCCACCTCTAGTGGACCCGACCCACACACCCCCATATGCCACTTTTCACAAATTCCTTGGGCAGCGATGCTCAAACCCACCTGGCCAGTCTGGCTGGCCTGCCTCCCGGGTGTCCATACAATAAAACAAGTGTTAACAACAACCATTAACAAAAAATGTAAATGTAAATAGTTAAATTAAATGCAAACTCATATGCTTGTTAAAATTATATGCTATATTAAGGAGGGGAGGAATTTTATCCCCGAACCTCTCCTCAACCTCCATCTTTCTAGCCTCCTCCACCACCAGTGAGCCATGGGCTCAGTTCTTGGTGGCTTCACCTGGGAAAAACTACTTAAACCCTCATACAATCATTTGCATAGGAGAGGGAATGAGAAAGGACAAAACGAAGAGTGCACCAGAACCGTGAGAAATAGTGGAACCATGCCTAGAATGTTGAACCGTGAGACAAGAGTGGAACCTTGACGTAGTTCCAGGAGGAAGAATGATGGCATGGATTCTGAGATAGAATTTTTACAAAGAATATCAAGATGGCTGAAAGATTCATTGGAAGGTAAATTTTCATTTTATCATAACGATATGAAGTTTATAGTTATTTTAAATATATTTTCGTAGGGAATGCAATGGTGAAATCAGAATCACTATCTGAGTAGCAAGTTTTTAGATTTCTAGCAGAGTAAATCTTTGAAGAGTCTTGAAGGAATCTTCTAGATTCATTGGAGGCTGATATCTGCCAATCATAATGCAACCAACTTTATGCTCAAAATTTTATGAATCTCACAAGGAACATGATGGCGAGATCAGACTTTTGATTTGAGTTGTAGATCTTTAGCGAATGCAAAGAACAAAACCTTTGGAGAATATAGGGGGAATCTAAGAGATTCCTATAGGCCCAGGTTTTGAAGGTGTCATAATTTGACAAATGGATAGTCGATTTTACACCTCCGATGATGAAAATTCAGTGGTGCAGTCAGTTCTTATAGTTGAACCATCCATTTTCAGCCATATTTAGAGGTGAAGTTACATGAATCGGTCATGTCATGTTTTCCTTCATAATTGCTCAGATGATGTGTTGTTTTGAGATCCCTCTTTGATGTTATGGTCTGGGATCACATTTTCCACATTATTTGAGATGTATTTCACTTTTCGTGTTATGTATTGTTGTCGACATCCCCGTGTAACTATGTTGACGGATGCCTTCTTGAGTGAGAATTCCTATAAGCGAAACGTCTCTTGGAGAGAAAAGCCACTCTTGCTTCAGGGAATATGACCTTGCTATGACAAAGTGTTTTCCATGTGCATGATCATCATTTCCAACATTATATGAAGCAGCCTCCACCACCTTGACACCAGGCTTGAAGGTGTAGTCCATAATGGACGAAATCTGTTATCAAATGTGTCGTGTTCATGATTTTCTGATCGTTGCCATGTTTCCTCTTGTTTAAACATGCAAATATGTTCTTTTATTCTCTCTAAAATGCAATTCTAACAACATCATAGAATTAAAAGATCTTGAATGATTCTAGTAGCTAAAGGAACCTAGATCAAGTTTCGTATCAGAGTGGTCTTCTTGCTGATGTGAATTACAAGTGTGAACAATTGAATATGCAGTAAGGGAGCATGAAAAAGAAATGTATGAGACTTTCCTGTGAATGTCCAAAATGGTGAACATCGTGTATGAAGCATATGAGAAGAGAAGCAAGGAGGAGGTAAAGAGATTAGAAAGAAATGCTTCATCCACATCTTCCAGTGCACACTCATTGCCTTCATCATCTTCTCCTCATTTGAATGAGGAGATCACCTAGAGTCTTCAAGCATATAAAATTGAATTGGAGATTCTTCTATGAGAAGAGAAAGAGGAGAAGCATTGATTGCAGCTTCAATTGCAAGCCATAGAGGAAGCCTTAGAATAATTGAAGTGAAATGATCGAAGCCACTAAGATGATCATGTTGAATTAAAGAGGCTTATATAAGAAGAGGAAGAGGAGAAAATGAGGCTACTATGTTAGCTGCAAGGTAAGGACGAGGCCTTCGAAAAGATGCAGCTTGACCCCTATGTGGTAAAAAGTAATTTTCTGACTTCATGTATGTTTCCTTATGATGATTTCATTCTTTTTTTAAATCATACCACATGAATCATCTCCAAACTATTAAAGAGAATGGGGTATTAGGGGAAGGGCCTCAAAATTAATGGACAATGCATCATAAACCCCATCAAAGTAGAGGAATTACCCCATCAGGTAGGACTTGGTATGTTAGGAAGGAAGTTGGGGAATGTGCCAAGAGATCCAACAAACCACCAAAATCAAATAATGAGAAGCCCTCATCAATTCTTTCCAACTAAACGGTGGAGGTAAAACCTGTTAATTTCCCTTTAGCTTCATCTTCACATAGTATACTTTATGTTGGAAATATGGAGATACCAATTATAGGGACAAACATGAGGCTCCCTACCAATATGATGTACAATGAAGAAGGACTTGGTGTTAATATCCAACACATAACTCAGCCATTCGAGGTCCTGCAAAGTCCTCAATTTGCAAGCTTGGGATACACCAAAGGAGAATGGTCAAGGGTGTCAGATGCTTCCGAGACACTGTTGAGACCATTGAGGAAAGAGAATTATGGTAACACATCACCATCATCCCATGGTAGTATGCATTGTAGAGAAAGAGCTAAGGAAAGCTCTTGTTCGCATGAGCATACTAGAGACCAAAAAGAAAGGTATAAGCAATCTCAATATTTGAATGTTCATTTCGATTACAATCATGTTGTTAATGATGTACATAAATCATGGCATAAAAGAACTTGAAGTTTTTGTGGATTGCATAACCATATGTTCATTGAGTGCCGGAAAATAATAGCAGTGTGGAAAAAGATGATGCATGAAATACCCTTTGAACAACAAGCAAAGAAGAAGGTAAAGAAGATCTAGAGGAAGAAGGCTTATTATAGTCATTTCCACAAAGGTGGTTATTAAATAGCCACATGTTGAAGGCTCCATCCAGAATAGCATCGCAGGGACAAAGCATCCGATCATGAACCAAATGAAACAGTTTTTTGACCAACAAATGCACAACAAGGAGATGGCCCATTCATTTTGATAAGTGAGAGATGGTTTTTCTAGGTGTAGTAGAATGTCATGGTCTTATTTTTGATGATCATGTGTTGCATTGTGAACTGTAGAAGTGATGATGTTTTTTCCATCACTTGTTGCATCAACAATGATGTTTGGCATTATTTTGTGTTGTATTTTAAACTATGAAAGTGATGATGTGTGTCCATCACTTGTTAAAGTAACAATAGTGTTTGGCCTTATTTTTGTAAATCATGTGTTGCAGTGATGATGTGTTTTCCATCACATTGAAGCAACAATGATATTTTGGCCTTGTTTTGATAGCTGGGGTATTATTTCCATTTTGATGTAAACTTGACCACAGAGTATGTGTTATAAACGCATGGCAAGTATGGGATTCTTGGGTCATTAGTTGGGCATGTAAATTAAGCATGTAATTTGCAGAAATGTACTACAAGTTTGTAGAGGATGTAGGTGTTGGCTTATCACTTATGGCACCAAAGGGAAAAGGTGAAGGAGAAGGAAGTGTGACCTATCGGGTCATTTGTAGTGCAGACAAGGTACAAAGAAGTTGCATATTATTTCTATGCTTTTGGAGGACCAAAATCTCCTCAGTGGGGAGGATTGATTAAGGTGGTTCTCGACATGCAAAAATCCAAGGGGGCTCCGAAATGGTCAAAACTAAAAGTGGTTGGATTTCTCTTGAACCAGCACCAGATCAAAGTGATTGTCACCTTGATTCCAATGGTGTGAACGACAGTCAAACCTGAGCTCGTATGGAAGTGATAAGTCAAGGAAACATTTAGGGTTGACTTGGCTAAATGACAGGGTTAAGGGTCCTAAAAATTGAATCGGTAGTGGTCACCAAAATCTGACCATTGGAATGGGAAAAGTTGTTGCCTATTTAAAATGCCCAATGACCCTTATTTTCGTTAAAATTGGAAATTACCATAATAGTCGTTGAGAACAAAAAAATATATAAAATAGGGGTGGTAGACCACCACCCCTGCAACGCCCACTGGTTGGTTGTATATATATATATATAATATATATATATATATATATATATATATATGAAGGTTGGAGTGTCAGGCGGTCAAACCCCACCACCCCCAGCCGAAACCCCAAATCCACATTCATAACAAGCATATTGTTATAATGATATAATACAATGGGCAACGTGTGAGCCACCTTGAGTGGAACCAGACCACGCCACCCCCATATGCCACTTGTCATGAATTTTATGGGTGCATAGGCTCAAAACCACCCAACTAGTCTAATCAGCCCACCTCTCAGCCTCCAACACAATAAAACAAACATTAACACCAACCATTACCAAAAAATGTAACTGCAAATAGTTAAACTAAATCCAATCTCATATGTTTGTTAAAATTATATGCCATATAAAGGAGGGGCATGATTTGATCCCTTGACCTCTCCTCAACCTTTGTCTTCCTAGCTTCCTTCGCCACCAATGGTCCATGGGCTCAGTCCTTGGTGGCTCCACCGAAGAAAAATTACTTAAACCCTCACAGAGTCATTTGCACAAGAGAGGGACCGAGAAAGGATGCAACGAAGAGTGCAACAAAACTGTGAGTGTTATAGATCCAACCCAGAAACATATGAAAATATAAATAAACCCAAGAATAACAAGATTGAAATAGATAGAAATGATTCACTTTATTGATCAAACCCTTAAGGTAGGGTAACACCATCATTCCCTCCTTAAGGAAGGAGAACTCCACAAGCATATTCCTGTACATACATAATACCTGAAACAATTCCTTGACATCCTCCAAAATGTGAGCCTCTAGCCTATAAGGGCCTCATACATGCAATACCATGGACCATTACAATGGTTCCTTCATACCATCCACTAATACCATGGCTCCATTACATTATTACTAACTACTTGTGGTCCCTTACATGATATGGGTTAACCACCTTATTTATTACTATGGCCCATCCCATTATTATGTTATTACCTTGGGTACCTCCCTTTGTACCCCATATTACCCCCCATAGATATATAACATTCCACCCCCCTTAGCATGTTTCGTCCTCGAAACATGGGAAGAACATAAATAATAGGATCTACTCAAAAGAGTAGTCCACTGGTACCATGCATGTGCATCTAGCCATCCAATAGAAAGGTGAACCCTCGATTTCGCTGGTGCCTCGGTCGCTTGAGATGGAAGTTGACCATGGTATCACTTCTGTGTTGATCTGTAGTAGGTGGATCTTCGCTCCTCTCTATCTGTCTTGCGGGGGTTGTTGTCCTTGTGACTAATTGGTTGCCATCTTGATGGTTGTCTTGTTGGGTGACGTGGGTGATGATATGTTGAAGTTTTAACCCACGGTGTATTTTTCTTTAATTCACCCTTTACTAGAGCCTGACTTTTATTTGGTGCATGTTGTGGTGCTTGTTGTGGTGTCTTATCTTCCAGTATTACTTCAACCACTGAACCCTCATCAGATGTGTCAACAAATGTAACCTTTTCAGCTTCAGCCTCTGTTTGTGTCTGACTATTGACCATCAACTGCTCATCATCCGATATGTCAGTCCCTACAACATCTTCTGTGTCAGCTTCCATGGACTCTACCTGTTTATTGATGGAAATATCTTGTAATGTAATTTTCTTCTTTTTATACCAGAGCTTCAGGAATTTCTTTTGCACATTAATATTTGTAGTACCCACTGATTCCATCCACGGGTATCCCAAAACAACATCCATATTATCTGTCTTTGAAGTATAAAAATCACCATGCAACACATACTTATCCATAGAAATATTCAAATCCTTATACACTTGGACATCCTCATCATCCACCTGTGTGTTTTCAATGTGTTTTGCGGGAACTTGCATTTTTTTTGCCAAATTAACATTGATGAAATTATTCTTGCAACTAGGATTTATAGAAGCAATGATCTTCTCTTTCTAAATCAATCCATGAACCTGTAATAAGGAAATACCAGTAGAAAATAACCCTTTAGGTTCCTTGGTTTCCTTTTTTCCTGTAAAAATAAAATATTTGCTAGGCTGTGTGTCTATCTGTGTGAGCTTATCCGCAAGATTATCTTTATGGTCAAAGTGGTCCATAAGAGCTTTTGTGAATTTGTCCCAAGTCAAGGGCCTTCAAAGGCAACGTTGATGCCTTTGCCACCATTGCAATCTTTCATTGTCCAAGTACATTTGTCCCACACTCAGTTGAGTCTCATAATCCATGATGTAATTCAATGTAAAACACTTCTTCGTTTGTGCTAGCCATTTGGTTAGATGAGAGCCATCAAATGTATACAAGTCCCTCAAATTCAGATCTAGGCCCGCGATCACAAAAAAAAATTGGCGAAAATTTGAAATGGTCACAATTCCATCAATATTGCTCAGAATCCCTATTATAACCTATTTTCAGAAATGGAAAAATCATTCTGCATCTGCCCATGTGATAGAAATCTTGATCCAAGCACTGGAATTTCAAATTTGCACTGCAACTCTCCCGTCATCACCAAAATTTTTGCAAAAAAGTGCTGATTTTAAATTAGTGATATCTCCCTCATCCGGGCTTCGATTCAGTTGAAATGCTTTTTGAAATTGGGTAATTTTTCACAAAGAATCCAGAGCTACAATTAGATTTTGCAGATCTTGCACCAGGATGTCCAGATCTGTGCCGGAAACTAGCTGCCCTGAAAAATTATCTGCAACCCCACTGATTTTTAAATCAGCAATATCTCCTTCATCCGGACTCCGATTCAGCTGATTTTTTTTTGAAATCGGGTATTTTTTCACATAGAATCCAGATCTGCAATTATATTTTGCAGATATTGCACCAAAAAATACAAATCTGATCTATAAACTCGACGCCCCTAAAATCCTACAAAAAGTAAAAAAAATTCTCCACTTTTTTGCCCAAGAAAGTGCTTTGATACCACTTGTTATAGATCTAACCGAGAAACATATGAAAATATAAATAAACCCAAGAGTAACAAGATTGATCAAACTCCTTAAGGAAGGATAACTCTCCACAAGCCATATGCCTGTACATACAATAATCCTTGACACAATTCCTTGACATCCTCCATGTGGAGTCTCTAGCTCTATATAGGCCTCATACATGCAATACCATGGATCATTACCATGGTTCCCTCATACCATCCACTAATACCATGGGCCCATTACATTATTACTAACTACTTGTGGTCCCTTACATGATATGGGTTAACCACCTTATTTATTACTATGGCCCATCCCATTATTACATTATTACCTTAGGTACCTCCCTTTGTACCCAATATTACCCCCCCTAGGTATATAACAGTGACTAATGGTGGAACCATGCCCAGAATATGGAACCCTAAGCCAGGAGTGGAAAATTGATGTAGTTCCAAGAGGTAGAATGATGGCATAAATTTGGAGACAAAATTTTTGCAGAGAATCTCAAGATGCCTAGAAGATTCCTTGCGAGGTAAATTTTCAATTTGTTAGAATGATATGATTTTTGCAATAATTTTGACTAGAATTTCATAGGGAACACAAACATGAAATTATAATCACCATCTAAGCATAATATTTGCAGATTCCCAATAGAGAAGAGTCTTTGAAGAATCTTGAAGGAATCTTCCAAGTTCCATAAAGGCTGAAATCCATGAGAGTTAGAATGCAACCAACTTTATACTCAAAAGTATCAGAATATTGTAAGGATCATGATGGTGAGATCATATTTGTGATCTGAGTTGCAGATCTTCATTCATCCCAAAGAATAGAACCTTTGATGAATATAAGGGGAATGTAAAAGATTCCTACTAGACAGATTTTGGTAGTATTGGAATTCGACAAATGGATAGTTGATTTTACACCTCTCGAAGATGGAAATTTAGTGGGGTAGTTAGTGTTTGTAGTTTATCCTTCCATTTTCAGCAAACATTAGAGGTGAAGGTACATGAATCAATCATGTCATGTGTTCCTTCATAATTGCTGAGATGATGTATTATGTTTTGAGATCCCTGTTTGATGTTATGGTGTTGGATCACTTTTGCCACATTATGTGAGATGTATTAATATTTTCATGCCATGTATTTTTGTGGAGATCCCTGTATAACTATGTTGAAGGAATACTCACTGCTACGTTGTGTGGGATCATTTTAGTTTGTCTTGCTGCGAGGAAACCTTCTTAAGTGAGAATTATTGTAAGCGGAATGTATCGTGGAGAGACAAGCCACTCCTGTTTGGGGGCATATGACCTTTCTATTACAAAGTGTTGTCCATGTACATCATCATCATTTCCAACATTATATGAAGCAACCTCCACCACCTTGACATCGGGCCTAGAGACATAGTTCACACTAGATGAACTCCATTATTAAATATGTTGCATTCATGATTTGCTGATCGTTGTCATGTTTCCTCTTTTTTACACATGCACATATGTTTTTTATTCTATTTAAATTGAAATTCTAACAAAATCACAGAAGTAAAATACCTTGGATGATTCTGGTAGCTGAAGGAACTTGGATCACAAGCGAAGGAGAATTTAAATATCAAATCAGAAAGCCACACCATCTGCATGTTTATAACTTGAAGACATTGATGAGGTATAATCCATATGCTAATGTTGCTAATTGCATGATTCTTGTTGATCCAATTAAATTTCCCAACAAAGAGGCATTTGACAAGCCAAAATGTTTTGAATACAATTATTATGTGCTTGGGGGAACCATTCTATAGAAGCTCAAGGGAAATTTACAGAGGAATATACCAATAACCCACATTTTGAAACAATGAAATGTATCATTTATGTTGGTTTATCAAATACGGAAGCAAAGTTATTAACATGAGATCATAATACAAATAATGAATATAGGATTTATATGACTTTCATCCAAAGGGTTAGATTTATTCATATTGAATTTGAAGAAAATATTAGTGGGGATAAGATAAATATTACTCTAGAATTTCGAAAGGCATGTTGTATGGAAATAGGCTATCAAATTGTGGAGAAAATAAATTCAAAAGGTAGAAAAGTAAATTCTAATATATTCGAAAGTATTGATAACATTTTCCAGTTGGCATTTAGAACTGGAGAGATATGGGAATTGATTAATGATATTTTTAGCATGTGGGAGAACATTGGCATTAAAAACTAGAATGCCAAAAAGACTAAACCATTGACATGTAGTAGTTGTAAATCAGGTCATGAAATGAAGTAGCTTCTGGAAAATATGACTATCACACCTTGGAGAGCATTGCAAGGAATGAAGGATGTAAAACTTGTTAAAGCAATATTATCTCATGTGAAGTTAGGGGAATTATCATTGGAAGAAATGTCTAAGGAATTTCAAAAGTAAATTTGTTGAATTATTTTTACTTATTTCTAGATTATAATTTTCTTTTAAATATAACATATTGTTCTTGGTAATATTTGTTATACATATCATTATATTAACTTTTTCTATTTTATCTATTCACTCACAAAGTTTACATGAAAATAGAAGAACAAATGGTTAAATTGTTAAATGAAGATAGTTGAGATGATGTTATATGCAACTACCCAGATTCAAGTTCTACATCAACACTAAAAGCTTTTTATCCTGTAATTAAAAAGGTATCTTGATTTATAAATTCATTTTTATTCAGTTCTATACTATTTTTTATTTATAACTTATATATTAATATATATATTATATATATATATATATTTATATATATATATTATTGTTTATTTTGTTAAAAATGAGGAAGGATGAAAATGGAGCACTGGACAGTTTCAAAATCTTTATTGAAAAAATTAGGATCAAATGATTGAGAAAGCAACGTCTTAGGAATATTGAACCGGATTGAACCTTTACTCATTTAATTTGGAATGGGCTTTCACTATTAAATATCATGTAATACAAGTTGATTGTGAAGACATTGCTAAAATCGTACCTAAAATGGATTATTCCCTAGTTATTGCAGATATTCCACATGGTTTCAATATCCCAAACATTGACTATGGTAGTGGCCCTTATACTTATCAAGCTCTTAGTAAAGTTGTTGCAGGATTAGTAGAAGTCACATCATCACCATTATGGAGATTTTTGACATTTCATTTAGACACACAATTGGAAATGTTATTGACAAGCTTCAAGGGGAAATCAAACTCAAGGAACGTACATG
Organism: Pinus taeda; assembly: GCA_000404065.3. NCBI lineage: Eukaryota > Viridiplantae > Streptophyta > Pinopsida > Pinales > Pinaceae > Pinus > Pinus taeda. The sequence continues at coordinate 4,171 of APFE031459017.1, read as the reverse complement.
GTGAGGTGTTGAAATTATATGTTTGATTAATGTTAAAAAATTCACTTATGTACAAGTTAATTGAACTTTTACTATTTCATGTTACAGGAAAAAGTCAAATCTTCTTAACAGTGAAGATCAACCAATTATAAATGATTTTTAGTTCATCCATATTGATAGTTGGACAAAAGATGATAGCTATAGGTCTATGTTTCTTAATCAAGTAGATGAAAAGAGTCATAGCGAAGTACTGGTTTATGATTCTATTGTGAAAAAACTAACATATGAGGATAAATAATCAAAAGGAGAGAAAGTTAATATTTATCAAAAACCATAGTAATTGATTAACTATCTTATAGACTAATGTTCAAATCAAGGAGATTGGGTTCTGGATTTATTTTCAGGCGTAGGTAAGTTTTATTATATAGAATTGAATTTCAATATCTTCATTCTTAATTTATATGTCAGTATACTAATTTAATTCATTATTTATTTTTTGCTTGATAATTAGGTACAACACTAACATGTTGCCTACAAAAACAAAGAATTTCCCTTTCCATTGAAAAATATCCAGTACAATGCAAATTTATTCAGCAAAGAATTAAAGTTTTTCAATTTCTTCTAGATGCAATGCAAGAAATTGGGTCGAGGAAAGGGGATTTTAATGAATCACGTGTGGAAAAAAAGGAAAAGGAACCTCAACCACCATTATATGAAATTATTGGAAATACATACATTGGGAGATTGGAAGACATAAAAGATCCATAAGAAGAGGAAAATGAGCAAAATGAAGCAGAAAATATTGTGGAAGAAGACAATGATGAAACTATAGAAGATGACGAGTTTGGATTACATGATATTTTTGATTAAATTTAAGTTATGCTTGGAAATCAAGCTCATTTTTTTTAACTATTAATTAGTTATACTTGTAATGTTTTGGCTTTGACATTTCATGAGAAGACTAAGTATTCAATTAATGTTGTTATATGTTCACTATTTCTATTATGTGATTTTAGCTTTAATTTTTATGTGAATCATTATGTTTTGAAAAAAACTATGATCATTATTATTATTTGACATGAAATTCGTAAAAAATGTTATTATTTAACCATTTTTTGTTAAATTTTTCCTATAAAAATTGTGATTTTGACATCTCATTTCTAGCAAAAAAATTATCAAAATCCCTAATTTTTTAGTTATATTTATGTACAAAATGTTTATTTTTATGTCAATTGTTAAAAATTATTGTTTTTTAGAGACAGATATTTGATGTGCACTGAAAAATTAATTAACGATATATAAATATGTAGAATATTGAAATTTTAAAATATCGACCTTCAGGTAGCTCTTACTCTTTTCCGCTGTTGTAACCCAAGAAACGTTATGCGACTTGGGAAATCAATATATTCTCATGTTGTCATAATTTTGTAACTTCAACTCTTTAACTATTTTATAGTTATCGAAATTATTGCTCTTGAATGTTTTCTCTGTTACAAGTAATTATATAAAAAAATCAACTGCTTGGTTTCTCTGACGATTCAACTGCAAAATTTTGTATATTGCACATTTAATCGTATTCCTAGTTGTAATAGATGCTTTGTTGTTCTTGTCTTCTTATTGATAACTTTAGTTTGTGGTTTCTAGTTAATGTTGATGTGTTGTTGTATTATCGAATGTGTTGTATAATAAATTGATATGTTTATTGCTTGTTGCTTGATGTTAATTTGTTAGAGTTTGTGTTTAAATTTATTAAGGATAAGTTTAACTTAAATAAGACATACTGTTTTTGTTGACGACTAGGATTTTCATAATAAAAGTTGATTTGATATCAATGAATGTTAGTAAGAGGTTGATCTCATCAACTGGGCATCGATTTCAATTACAAAGGTGGAGAAGATCACATTTTATGCTCCTGTGAATTATGACTTCAATGATTCACTGAAACAATTAGTCCAAATTTAACTTGACTTAGCTATACTTCATGTGTTTCTTTCTATGCAAACTCTACCATTATTAGAAACTCGTGAATTTATTAAATTACAATGCATAAAGAGGATAAAATTATGACATAAGAGTAGAAAATAAATAAGATCAAGTCTGTAAAAGTCATATTAAACATCAATACCACTACCAATAAGCATATCCATTATCTACAATGTTATAATGTTAGTCAAATCAATTTGATTTTTGCATCAATTAACTTTGATATTTTAATCAACTACTTATTTGCATTGGGCTTCATCGAAGTCAAATTTTTCATTGGTTATTCACTAGTCAATTTGAAGTTGAAGTTGACTCTTTCATATGGTCAAAGTTGACCAAGATATAATGAAGTAAATAACGTCATCCAATATTGTTGATGTCAATGTCTATCGACTTTATTCAAATAGCCAAGTCCATTTATCAACCAAATCTATGAGTTATTCATTATGTTCACATACATGTTGTGATAATAAACAATGAGAGTTCGTATCTATATTGCAGGTTTCATTTTCAATGATATTTAGCATAAAAATTGTACTATATTGATATATTGATGTTAAATCTGGAACTACTCTGGTGAAAATATTTTATGCTCAAAGATTTCAAAATAAATTGCACACTTTTAGTAAAGACACAAACCTGATTGATGATGGTACAAATAATCCTTCTTTATCCCACATATGTATTTTCACTTCCTATATGTCAGGAAATTCCATACCATTATTTTATGGGATGAAAGAATATATCATGTCATTCTAAGTGGCAATCAGTTTTTCCATACAAATTTTAAAATGTCCATGTAGTCAAGTTAATTAACAAGTTACCAATATTAACTACCCAAAACTAGTGACCCAACATGATAGCAGATTTGAGGTAAGTCCATCAACACTCATATTATGCACATGGTGGATTTATTTTCACATGCATGAATACTATTCCCTCGATTATTACATACTTGATTTTCTTCATAGGTTGAGGTGTTTCTTCCATGGATACACCTTCATATTAATATTTAGGAACAAGAGTTCAATCAATTATTACATCCCTCGACTCAGAAATTTATTTTATATTCACTACATCATTGGGTTTCAAGGGTCTCCACAACCATTTATCCTTATTAGTTTAAATTTTTTCAAATGATTATTATTTGTATTCTATTAATCCTTTACCTCTTACTTGATTCATATGCATATGAAAGAAAATTGCATGGATTTTTTTTTATAGTACTTCAAAAACTCATCACATCTAAATGATTTCTTATAACACATCCATTATCAAAGATACCCATTAAATTATATTATCTAACTAATCATATATACTATAGAATTAATTTAGACGACTAGTAGTATATTTATGACGCCAAGATTATTATTTGGGCGTCATATACATTTGACTTTTTAAAATAAACTCCCTTTACCTTAGTGTATTAATCATGTAATGAATACTTCTTTCATTTATTCTTATTTAGTTTAAATGGTTAATGATACAAAGAGAGGACAAGAAAGGAAGATTTGTATTGATTCATACTCATGCTTACCTCATCATCCACTTTATCAAACTTTCATAAAACAATTGCAACTTTGTATGTCATGGGATCAAATCCTAATGGGTGGAGTCACTAAGTGAGTTCTTCACTTTAATAAGGAATCCTCACCAATGAATTAGGGAGTTTTTATTTGTCCTTTAGTGGAATCATGATGTGGTCAATGTTGTTTCTAAGAATTTTCATCCACATTGTGTTAAGAAACATGGGTTATTGTTCTAGGTTACCAATATTTTTTTTCCTTTAACAATGAAACCAAAATGGCATCAACTAAATTAGTGCGTTTAACAATGATCTTCAATTGTTACCTCATTCATTGAAGCATCAACAAAAAGGTCAACTATCACCACAAAGTTGTTCTCACTTTAAGATTGCAAAATATAATTTAGGAGTATCCATAATGTATAATGCATTTCTTTTGCATTCAGTTTATTTTTAAATATGGAGGTGAATGTTGTGGAAAATAATGACAATAAATAAGATATTTTTTTGCATTGAATGTACTTTTAAATATGGAAATGAGCATTGTGGAAAATAATGATAGTAAATAAGAAAAATTGTTAAAATTGATATGACCAATGTATTTAACTTTCACTTTTAGGATATGAAATGAAAAGTATTTATGAAACTTATTTTGATATATTGATGGAGAAATCATATAAATAA
>APFE031458996.1:31817-60736 GCA_000404065.3 Pinus taeda | reverse complement strand
TTTTTTTTAGTTTCCTTAATTATAGCACAATTTACTATTTTTAGCAGTTTTTCGGGTCCTAAACTTCCGGAGCCGTTTTGAGGCCCTAAACGACGTTTTTTGGGAAATCTATCGCTAATGATGTTTCTATCTAAAAATCGTCTTTTTCATCGTAGTCCTCGGAGAGATCTTTCCAACGGGCTATCATGCACGTCAAACGGAGATAAGACGACCAATTCGCGACCCCGGGAAGTTGATGTACCAACCTACCCAAAAATGGGGCCCACAATTTGGCGTTTCATCTTCCAGGGTTAGGTTTTGGAATGTGAAGGGTTTTTCCATTGTTTCTCAACAATAAATAGGTCTTCGAGCCTCATTGTAGCACAGTTCAGAGGCATTTAGCCACACATCTCTTCTCAGAGATAAGCTACCATCGCCCTAGCTGGTTTATTTCTATTTCCAGTTGTAAGCATATTTCAGTATTTTCCATTAATGAAATGAAGTATTATTTCCGCTGCATCTTTGTGTATATGGTTATCTCGTTATTTTATTGCGTTCCTGTTTAAATCTGGATCATAGCAACATTGCAACTCAACATGCACACAAGCAACAACATGAATGTATCAACATTGTCATGTCAAGTCTTTTCATGAGTCATGTCATCCACATCACTACTGTGGGCAATATTGTTGATCAATTTAATGTAATGTGGAAGTCCAAGAGACCCACTTCTCATATGAAGAGTCATGCAAAGTTGAAAGGTCATGAAAGTCAAATAGTCATGAGGGATGTTGAATAGTCAGAAGGGTAAATTTTATCCTTGGCTATAAATAGCCCTCATTTGTACATGGAAAAGACTTTTCACCTTGGCTCCTCCCACATAGCCTTGAGAGTCTGTAATCTTTTGTTTGAGGAGTAAGTAGTGGCTCCAACGCCCCGTCCACGAGGTTAGCAATGTACGGTGTATTAGTGTGTCTCAAAAATTTTGCTTAGTTCAGAAGCCTACTAATACACCAACATGTTTTCACACATGTGTTGTCACTGTTTGTAATATTTGTCTTGAAAAATTGTAATACATGTTGCTTTAACGTATGTTTAGAACTTGAATTCATTTAATTGTTCTAATACATATATTAATTAAAATGTGTTGTATAAGTTGTTAACATTGTCTTTCCCGTGTTGGTTACCTCCCAGACATCAAACAAAACCTTTCACGTAAACTCGCTATAACAATCGTCGCACTCATGTGGATTGTTCGTTGAGTGTTATACATCTATATTCCCTTGTGTTTTTTGACTCCTGCATCTATGTGGATTGCTTCTCTGGAAGCTGCGCACGCGCTGTTGTGTTGTGTGCTCCTAATAGAGTTGGGTTTCCTCCCATCTGACTTAAGACTGACATTCACCCCCTCTCTCTATGGTGAAAGAATCTTGACACAAGTAACACTATCAATCACTAGGCATGCGAACCTCACTACTTGAAGACAAAGAAGACCACTCTCCTCTACTGACAAGCAAGAGCTAAGGTAAACAATTAAGATAATGGAAACCGAGCCATCATACCAAATGGGACTCCCACACCAAACGATGTGAGGTCTAGTTGGGAATTCATACCGGTGTGATCCCCTAAATGTTGTGGGTCCAGCACTGTCAACAAACCTATGACATTTTATCAAAGAAACACATACTCTTAACCATTATTATATATTATATAATATTATATATATATATATTATATTATATATATTATATATATATATATATATATATATAATATAATATATATATATTATATATATATATATATATATATTTTATTTCCTTTATATTTATACTTCGTTAACATGAAATTGAGATTTATAATTCCTCCATTCCACATACAAAACAAATATATGTAAAATACAAATTCAATAATGTGAAAATTTTCCAAACTATAAATGCATATCATATACTTAGTAGATACTCCTTCAAATATAGAGTGAGGAGTCTTTACTTATTGTCTCAAATTAAAGATGGGGAAAATGTTTACTCACTCATTATTAAAAAAAAAGTAAAGCATAATAACAAAATGATTAACAATATTAACATTCAAGTGATTCCCGGATGTGTATGTTAACTACGGTATTTAAGTTGATTAGATAGAGCGGCAAAGGACGGGGTGGCTACATGGCCCTCTGCAACCTTTCCAATGCCACCCTGAATGGCATTCATAGCACCTCACAGGAGCCATTTAATGCCTGCACTAGTCAAGGCAGGGCCATTACCCACTTAACCATGGAGTCGGAGAACTTTCCTATTATTCTGCCCCTAATTTACTATGTTTGTCCTCCGCAGGTGGGAGATCTAAATGAACGCACCAGCACTGGCCGCAAATGTTGGCTTGTGAGCTGCATTGATTTGGGTAATGGCTTCCACCATTCCCACACCAACCTCTGCAATTCAACTCACAACCTCCAGCCCTCTGTAATTTCATCGCATAGCTCTTCTGTCAATTCCTCTTCTGTTCCTGCTGACTTTCTCCCTGTTCCGATAGCCACCATGGCCCACCATCATATGCACAGTCAACGTGGTGGTACACACGGCAAAAGTTCTCATTCCCCTGCTCTACCTAGCCCTGACTCTACTTCCCCTGCCTCCTCTATCAAAAATCCCCACCAGCACAGTTTCGCAAGCCAATACCTAGATACAAGAAGTGGCAGAGGCAAAGCCAGCCTCCATAGCTCAAGCCATGAAGCTGTTGTTGTTCATACTAAAACCTTTCCCAGGCCTCCGCATCCTGCTCCTCACACCACCCAGTTTCGGTTTCGTAGCTCTTTGAACTGCCCAGTTATAGTAGCTATTATCTTAATCACCATTACAGAAGAGACCAAGCAACATGTTCCCCTAGATAATTCTATAGAGGAGGCGAACGGAGCTGGCCCGAGCAACAGGAATAGGGGCAATAATGACAAGCATAAAGCTGATGAAGGTCGGAACAGAAGGCATGGCAAAACCATTGCTGGCAGTCAGCATGCTGAGACGGGCGTTCACAGTTACACGCAGGCCTCGAATAGCTGTCTGGGTGACACGTCAGGCCCGCATGTTGAGGCTTGTAGCATGGAGGAAGGCCATCAGGCACTGGGACGTGGCGAGTCGGACAACCCAGATGACTGGGCGTGTCCAATTGTGGAGGAACCCGCTCCGGAAGACTAAGCGCCACGTGTCGTGCCTGCCAGGTGGAATTTTTGTCTTGTTCTTGGTTTAGTTTTTGTCCAGTCTTATGTGTCCTCAGGATAAATTGTTGGTCTGTTGGTCTAATCAGGATAAGTTGTTGGTCTTGGTAATGATTTGTTTAAATTTGCCACCCCTGTGTGGGTTAATTTTTGGATATATTTTAGACATATCTTTGGACTAGTTTCCCCTCTATTGGGGCAGTCATAGACAACTATCATGGATGCATGTTGACTGAGGCCGGGTTCCTTTGTGGCCAAGAATCACTGTAACTACCTTTTTTGTATCATATTAATAGATTAACCTTACTTAGAGAAAAAACATTCGAGTGATGGTAAAATTAGCAAATCAATTAAATATGTCACTTTCATTTAAATTAAGTATTTCAATAAAAACTATATATATTATAATTATTTTATTTAAAAAAAAAAAAAAAAATAAAAAAAAAAAAAATAGTTATTTTGTAAAATTTTCCATTAATCCAAAATCACTTTTAATTAGCATTATTTTAAGAAAATCACATTTAAATATTTATATTAATAAAATCTGATAAGCTTACTTTTACAGTTATATCACATATTTAAATTTACTAAGAAATAAGTAATAATTTATGCATCACTATAATATGACATTGAAAATAAAATATAAATAAGGCTCACACGATTACCATACCAAGTCACAATTTTTTTTACAAGAAACTAGTTCTTATTTTATTAAAATATAATAATTATTTTTATCATGGAACTACAAAAGGTACAAGGGTTTTACATAGGTTGATTTTGATTCATGTAATGTGCAATCAAATATTTATTTATATATCATAAATAAAAACTAAATATATTCACTTTTAGGATGTGGTTATGGAGGTTCATGTTCAAAATCGATGATACCTATGATATAGTGGACCTTAAATTAAATTCAAGATTTAAACAAGACATTTTTAGCATGACATTTTACATTACTTTTTATGCTAACATATTAATAAATATGATAAGATTTACATTAAATTATTTAATTTTAAAGATTTCCTTTAGGAGCTTAGGAGATTTTTAGGTAGAATGATATAAAATGTTTAATTGAAAAATTAAATGGGATTAATTTTGATTTTTTTTAACCAATATACAACTAGATCATAATCTAACCAATTTTTTTATACAGCAAAAAATATCTAAACATTTTGTCAAGTTTGTATCCAAATTCAGGGTTTAGGACTCTTATGATAAGTCCCACACAAAATTGCTTCAACTAATTATCATAAAGTCCCACCTTAAATCGTGTTCAACCTGAGATGTTATTGGGTATTTTTTTGTTTAGGAATGGTGATCCTTGACATAAAGAATTCTTAATGACAACTAACTTACATGGTCACTCATTATTCTGGGACCCACATGAGTTGTGGGTATTTTTCGTTTAGGAATGGCCATTCTTGACATAAAGACTTCTTAATTACATTAACTTACCTAGTCACTCACATGAGTTGTGGAAAAGGCAACTGTAAGTACTTCCAAAAAGATGAAAAGGAAAGAAAACAATAAATTATTTTAATGTCCATGAGGCTAAAGATAGTCTATAGGACAAATTACTTCTCCATCTCGTTCTTATATTCAACCATTTTCCTATGAAGCCTCACAATAAACACTCCTAGCTTCTCAAGAAACCCCTCACTGAATAGAATACCCCAAGAGCTAGTTGCATGAATATTTGCATAACTTTCCTTGCTATCTTTGAAGGCCTTAGCATTCTAAAATGAAATGGTTTTTTGTTTCCACTTTTGTGGAAGGGTAAAAAAATACCTACTTTTTCCTCCGAGAGTTCTTTTTCTCAGTACCTTGTTTCACAAGTGAGTTGATGAGAATTAGTCCTTAGATGAACAATAAGAATTTTGTCTCTTCAAGAAATATTAGCCCCTATGTATGCCTTTTGTTAATGATTATGAGTGAGATTAAACTCTTCAATATAGTAATTTTTCTTTCTCCCTAACTTCTAATTCCAAGTAAGCTCGTAAACTTATCCATAAATTGCGTTTAAATATATTTTTATTTATAAATCAATTTAATTTTAAAACATGTACTATTATTTCGTCAAATTGTTAATTTATTATATCTTTTAAAATGTTTTTTTTAATATATAAATATCTTCAACTCACTTATAACATTAAAATTATGTAAATTTAATAAATACAATTATTAAAGAAAAGATTTAAAGAACAACATTTTGGTTTAGATCATTTTTAACCACATGATCCATTCTCTTGATATGTGAATTTCTTTTAGAGTGCAAAACTTGAAAAAAATATGCATCTAGAGAGATTTAATCCTCTTCAAAATGGATCTATATTTGTCTTATATATATGCATATAGCATGTATACATTTTCATTATTAAAATTTTATTTTTGAACGAAAAAAATAGATATAATGCATTGAAACTTGGATTATATAAACTACACCACATAAATTTGCAATTCCAACTTAAGACTAGAATTAATGGCTCCAAATTAATATAAATTTTTTAAAAGGAGATAACTAAAATTATAAAACAAACCCCCCTGTTTTATTAATCTGAAGGTCACTTGAGTGAAATATGCTCTTTATTTAACCCCATTTTCAACACACACTAACTTTAGTCATTTACTCTGTGTAATTACATTGGTAATGCTTCTCCTTATTACCCTACATTTTATAGCTTGGATATAATATGTATATAAGATTTTGACATAGTGGTATAATTGGAAAAAAATGATTTAGCTAGCAACTGTGGTTCAAGCAATATCTATCAAACATGCATCGACACAAGTGTGCTTGTTGCAAGCCTGAACACATTTCCTTCCCTCCATCCTCCCTTTTTTAAATTGTTATCTTTCCTTTGCTTCAACATTTTTGTAATAACATCATAGGCATGTTCTATTTCTTCCATGTGTCTTTGCACCTTTAGAAGCAATTGGTAGTTAATGATTTTATTCATATAATAATCATAAGTCTACACCATGTGTAGACGTTGTACATGTCATGAATATAAACCTTCTCTTTATATCAACCACATGTATTATAATTAATTGAAAAAAGAAACAAATAAACTTTATACCATAAAAGAGAATTACACTTTAAAAAATAAAAAAATTGCATAATAAATCTAAATTTGTTTTATATACAGATTTACACTTTAAAAAAAATTCATTATAAATTTAAATTTATATATATATGATCTTACCATTACCATATTTGACAACGTCACGTAAAGATATTAAGTAAATAAAAAGAACCATTATAAATTTAATTTATATATATATATATGATCTTACCATATTTGACAACGTCAACTAAAGATATTAAGTAAATAAAAAGAACCAGAGGTAACTTGATTATAATTAATATAACTTACCATTTTATAAAATTTGATTCATGTATAATTCATGCCATTGGAGGCGTATCTAATATATATATATATATATATCCAAAGACTCTAAAAAGCGCCGTAATGCTTCTCTGGAAATGAGTTGTGTTTTGATGAAGTTGTGCCGATAGTCCATGAAATATGAGTCTAATCAATCTTACATTAATGGCGGACATTTGTTTAATGGTCGTGTAAGGGACAAGAAAGACCAACCTTTTCCCCTTTCCCTTCGTAAAATAAACCAAAAACCAAATAATCTACGTAACAAATATTTAATATTGCAACGCACAACATTAAACTTTTTATTATGCAGTATATTCTAGATCAGTTTCTTTCACGCCTCAGCTTACAGATTCAGCATATTCAGTAAAACCATTTTAAAATTTTGTCCGGACCGAGTAAGAGGAGCTATCACGTAAAGGTGGCAGATTGAAGTTTTGACCCGCAACTTCATATTGCTTGTCGTCTTCACTCGATTGTAGCGGCCGGATGGGACAGAAAACCGGCTGCTTCATGGTTTCGTCAATTTTGTCGGAAGCATATTCAGCGTCCCAGTCCATGCAGCTGTTGCATGGAGTACAGTTAAAGCCCTGTCGACTTCTTTAAACGTCTTCCTCATACATTGCAATTCAATCCCTGTCAACAACCATATACTGCTTAACAATATCACAATATCATAAACATATTATATGTATTTGGTTATTCAACTTTTAACTGTTTCGATATCACAAATTAAATGTTTACCGCTATTGATTCATCATCATCGCAAATTTTGTTACACAAAAAGAAAATAATGTTGTCGCACAATCTTGATAAAAGTTTGCCACTCCCAGAGAAATGTCATAAAACAGGACAACTGTGGAGCAGAGATTTGTTCCGCATCGGTTAAGTAAGATTATTTTGGAGAAATGAGACATCAATGTTATAAATAATTACTGTAGAGACATGAGATATCAACATTATTAAATAAGTGCAGTGAAACTGAACTAATTTAGACTAACACAAATTAAAGTAACAATTTTGACACCTAACATATAGTTAGAATTAAATTCTTTAAACAAAATAAAGCTACCAATAATATAAAACGTTATGAGAACAATTCCTCGGGCTTTAAGATTAGAGTAAGACCGAAGGGAACCTGTTTTTCTGCAAACCTGATTTGAAGAGGATGTTATCGTTTATTGAAGAAGGTTGAGTGAAAACATGCAGCACGTGGAATTTCGTCCTGGGATGTAGAAGGTCAAAGCACCAAATCATTGGTGTATCCCTCGTAATTTCAGAGCTTTATATTTTTTTATACGTAAAGTGGTAAAACTATTTTCTGCATGTTTCCCGGATGGGATGTAGCCACATTGAAAGATGGGAAAATAGTTAGAGGTGGACAGAGTTGGCTAGTGTTCGAATCCCGCAACGGTGGTCTATTTGCTTCGTCAGTTTCTTCCCGGGTGTGTAAGAGAACTTGGAATGAGAATTCCGGGTCTTTAAATTTTTTATATAATATTTGGTCTAAATGGTGGCTATAGCATAAGATAATGAAACAATGGATTTTGGATTTTGGAGTTTCATGATTATTTGAAAAATCCTTTAATTTATGTTTGTGATTGTGATAGGTTTTAATTTATGTTTGTGATTTTGATAGGTTCGTTGATGACTTTTATCTCTTGGATATGTATAACATTTTTGGTTTGAATTGTGGTATTGGTTATAAACTAAGACAAGTTTTGGTTTGAATTATGGTATTGGCGATGACTTAAGACAAGTAAAATAATGGATTTGGGTATTTCATGCTTGTTTAACACAACTTTTTTATTCATATTTGCACTAAGTATAGCTTGGGTTATGGCTCTTATGTTTTTAGCAAGATTATGCCACCATTTTACACTATCTCTCTACCTAACTCAACTAGACAACTCTTGCCCTAGTTCCTAATTTAAATCCCCATGTATAGGGACCTAACACATTGCAATTGAAATCATTATATATGTCAAATAAATATGTCAATGCATCACAACCAATATGAGAATTTCCTCATTTTCAAACCTGACCCAGGTTGAAGTGTATACCTTTTATACCCTAACCAAACCTCATTGTCACAATATGCTTTATAGAAAATAGTTTCGGACTATCCTCATTGACATTCAATATGAACAAATTGATATATTACAAATTAAGCTAATCCATCTATCTTAAAATGTCAAACAAAAAAGAAACCAAACTCTGAGGCACAAAAATAAAAGTAGCATAAGTTTTTTCCATTATGACAAAGTATTTGAGTAGATCTTGACTTGTTCTTGTTTTAATAATAAAACTTATGAAACTAATAATATTAAAGACCATACTAACTATAGCTAGCTACCATTTTGTTGATGATATAATGTATCTACTCAATTCAACTTTTATATTCTATCCCTCTTTAGGGTTGAGTAAAGGCATGTGTTATTTTTCCTTTTTTCTCAAAAATACGCATTATAGTTTACTGTATAAAATGAAAATTTGGGGAAGACTCGGTCATTATTTAAGTGTGTTGAAGGGGGAACTAAAACCAAATATTGATAACTAAATACAAAACATTTCAAAGGGAAAAACAACACAAGGAAATAATATATTTAACATAAGAGAGAACATTTTGAATGTCAATCACAAACTTCAATAGAAAGACAATGAAAGTAAACAAAGGAAGGAAAATGAGGACTTATAGGTGCTAGTGAATACCATCATATTGTAGTTGGAGTTAATCAATGTCTCATAAAAGAAGATTATTCCTATTTATGGTGAAAACCCAAGCTATATGTAAAATAGTTGACAACAAAATAACTCTATGGATGAGTTATTTTTTTTGACGTGTAACATATTATTTTCTCAAATTGTTTTATATATAGTTAAATTATGGGAAATATAGTTTTGTAATATATTATTTTGTCAATCTTTTTTGTTTTTCCAAATTGTTTTGTTTGTTGAATTATGGGCAAGTTCTTCTCATGCTACAATTTCCTTTTGAATGATAATAGTATAAAAACTTTTTGTGCTATGTATGAACTCTTTCCCATATTTATTTTCCAACTTCTCATGGTGAAATCTAGACAAAATAACTGTCCTAAAAAATAAGAGTTACCGGTTTGAGGAAATTCACATAGAAGATTGGTTTTGGAGTATGACTTGAAACTGCTTTGGCTTGGCTAATAGTTCATCTTCTATGTCTGTAAGGAGACATATTAAAGGCCTAGGACCTAGAGGAATTTTTTATGAGTGAGTGTCTACAACCTCATAAACCACCAATTGGTTATTTCAAGTGGCATGGTTTTCTTTGAATAATGGTGACGAGTTAGCTTACATTTGTGGATGCTAGTGATGTCTATCTCCATTAATTGAAAATTAAGTTATGATATGTATTCTCATTGTTGAAATATTCACACCAAAGAGAGCCATATATCCTTATTTCACATGTAAAAATAAAAATTATGTATTTGAACAACAAAACAGACTCTTACCAAGCATCACATGATTTGAAAACAGGGGACAATAAAATAACTCTATGGATGAGCTATTAATTGTGATAGGTAATAGACTCTTTTGTCAAATGTATATAATTGAATAGATACACAAGTTCATAAATATGATTTTTTAAAGAAATTATGGGAAATTTCTTCCTAAGCTATAATTTTCCTCATTTTAAATAATAGATCATAGCTTATTTCTTACTCCCATGGTGAAATCCAAATAAGAAAAAATCTTTACAACATGTACATTACAAGCCTTCCTTAACATTGGTGCTCAAATTCTTAATTGTTCCATAATCATTCCAAAGGTCATGAAACTGAGTTCCACTTAATTCATTTTCTTCTTGCTATGGTGATGCAAAATCTATATTGATAGAGACAAAATAAAACATTTCAACAATTAAAAAAAAAAAACTTGCCTAAAAAAGAAGAGATAGTTTGAGGAACGTCACACAAAGATTGTTCTTGGAGTATGACCTAAAATTGCTTTTGTTTGGCTAATATCTCATCTTCTATGGATGTAAGGAAACAAATTAAAGGCCTAGAACCTAGAGGAATTTAGTAGGACTGAAAACCTACCCTCACAAACCACGAGTAGGGTATTTCAAAATGGTGTGGTTTTCTTTAATAATGGTGATGATTTATCTCACATCTGTGGATAATTGCTAGTGATGACTATTACCACTATTGTTTAACAATTGAATTATGTTGACATATTCAGATGAAATAGAACCATATGTCCTTATTTCACATGTAAAAGTTAAAATATGTATTTACTCAAGAAAACAAAAAATATTATAGGCCTAACCATTTTGGTTAAGTTCAAATGTCATCATAAAAAGGATCTTTTCATCTCTTTATCATATCCCTATTAATCAAGTATGACCCATGTGTCGAATGTGACAATACTATATTTCAACTAATTAAAGAAAGAACCTTTATAGAACTATTTTTCTCTTAAAATTGGCCTACAACAAGAATACAATCATATAAAAAACAACCTAACTACCATTTACATGTTTTAGGGGTTGTTACTAAGAAGCTAGATCTCAAAGATCTATTTATCTAACTAGATGTCTTTGACACTAATGAGACTTATGGTTGCCATTGTTAATGATAACTTACATTGATCGAGTTTTGGCTCTAGTGGTAGAACCCCGCATCATTAAATATTCAACCATCATGATTGATACCAAACAGTTGTTGTCAACAACTCGCGGTCTATTTAATACTTAGGAAAGCATATTATGTTAGGATTATGAGGTCATTGATTGAAACCATGACCAACCTATGTACATGTACATAGTGGTTATAGTGGTAATGGATGGATCAACCCCACGTCACACAAGCACAAAATTATCATAGTTTTCAATTCCATTAATCACAAAAAACAAAAACAAAAAACATGTTCTCAACAAACTATTTGTTTATCGCCTATTATGTTACTTCTAACCTCCTCTTTTGACCTTATCCTTGTTAGTCAAACCTTTTATTGACCCCTTCTCTTTAGAGTTCCCCTCATCATGCTTCTCATTTGTCTAGCTTCACTTCATCAAATTAAGACAAGCCCTTCCACCTTAAAACTTAGTCATTTTGCTAAAATTTAAATGAACCAAAGCCTAAAACTCTCCTCCATTTAAGAAATTCTAAATACAATTATTCTTATACATCTACCATATATTACTCATAAACTTTGAGAACATAAAATGTTTATTTTTTTCCTTCTGATTTTATTTATATGGTTTTATTTTCTTATATAAGTATATATTATTTTAATTTTCTCTTCTCTCTTTTGATATGTAATTTTTCAATTAATATAAAAATACACCAAAATAATATAATATAATAAAAATTACTCATCATACACAAGGAAAAATAAAAAATACGAATAAAAAAAATAATTAATTCTTAAATCATAATTTATATTATGAAATTATTGATATAAAATAACATCGAAAATATAATAAATTATTGGAATATCTCACACTAATTCAACAATTAAAGAGCAAATTTGTGCATTTGACCATTTATTTAACCACTCACCTTTTGTGTTACAACTAAATTTGATCTAAATATGTATCGTAAACACTTAGTGAGTTATTTTTTTTAATGGAGAAGGGAGAACATTTTTTAATAAGATTGATTTTTTATTAATAAATGCACTCCAACCCATTCCATCGCCTTTTAATAATAAATATAAAAATAAATTAAATTTCATCAAA
This sequence comes from Pinus taeda, assembly GCA_000404065.3. Classification (NCBI taxonomy): domain Eukaryota; kingdom Viridiplantae; phylum Streptophyta; class Pinopsida; order Pinales; family Pinaceae; genus Pinus; species Pinus taeda. The sequence continues at coordinate 48,438 of APFE031458996.1, read as the reverse complement.
TTTTCAATATTAAAATTAAAAAATCAGTAATATATTTTAATAAATCAACTATTAATGTTCGCGAGTACATAAATATGTTTATATGTTATTTATGAAACATAAAAGCATTTCGTCACTTTCATTTAGAAATAATCGACGAAACCATTTTCTTTCCAAATTGTGCTTTTTCATTGGAGGGAAATTGTGTTATAGGGTTAGCTTCACATGACTTTGGAGCTTTTAAAGGGTTTGTATAGTGGCATTGTTCTATGTAGTGAAAGTATGGCAATTTTATATAGATTATTTATTTTTACACGTGGTATTTTTTTTATTTTTTTTCGACAGATAAAGATAGATTTTCATGACCCTTTTTTTTAAATAAACACCTTTGGTATAATTATTTATGGTAAAATAAATATATCGAGAAGTTCTTCATTTATAACAATGAATGAGGTTTAATGATATCTAGGAAAATAACAAGCTTGAGCTTACAACTCACAACACTTAGCTCATTGGAAAAGCCAACACATAAAATGTAGGGAGAGAACATAGAGAATTGTCAGATCATGGCATTAAGGCTCGATAAGGCACCCAAGTACAAAATTTCATAAGTTGATAAAATGAGAACAACCTGTAAGAAAAAAAATTCTCTCCAAAAGAGATAAAGTTGGGAATGCTTAAATAAACATGGAGTTGAAACTATAGATCCCACAATGATCCACTAAATGGAAAGAATTGAAGCGTGCTCCAATTAGAAAGTTCCAAAACCGTGAAGATGAAAGCCAAGAAACTTCAATGCTTGGTTAATATTTGAAGTAGAATATGTCATAGAGTAAAAATAAAGGAAAACATTGAAAACTTCTTCATAAATGCTTAGAAGAAAATAGGGACTGTTAAGAATGGGGAAAAAGGCTTCAAATGAAGGAAACACCATCAATTGGAAAACAAACAATGAGGGATTTAAGTATGGACAACTAAAGTTAATCATGCTACAAAAACACTCATGAATATGTTTGAACATCATCCCCATCACATTGATCAAACATAAGAAACATAAGAAATGAAAATGAAGTAATGCCAATTTTATCTATCATCATCTAACTTCCTCCTCATCTATGAAAATCAAGTCATCATCAAACTTCCCCCCATGAAACACAACTATGGGAGTAGCAACAATCATTAACAAACAATATGAATGTTGTACAACTACACAATTGATGAGAAAATGATATGGAATATGCATACATATGGTCAAATGATTCAAATACCATCCATCAATTTAACCACAGTTGATCTTAATCATCATAATCGGTCCATAGTTTAGTTATTCTCATCGTTTTTCCAATGTTTTGATTTCATAAACAACATCTTTCTAATTCGTGCATAAATTCCTCTTTTTCATATGAGGAAGTTGATGTGGCTCGAACATTTTGTTTCATAGACTCAAATACTTGTGCACAAATAGGAGGACAAGTCTTTAGAGAAACAACATTCTCATGTGTAATGACATTATAAACCAATTTATTAGTATGTGCAACATAATCAGTAGGAAGCTACTCTTTCATCAACTTAGTTTGAAGACCACCTACAATAATAGATATCTTTGTAGATTCTACAAGGTCAGTTGTAAGCATTTAAGTAGTAGCAAAAATGTATCCAAGACCTTCTCTAGATGTTTGCACTTCAAGGGAAATTGGAAAAATTATGCCCTATTCATTCCTTGAAAGTCCTCCTATGATATATCTGGTTTTACTCAACAATCAGGATCTAATATCGATACTATGTTTTTGAAAACTAAGTGACACAAAAGCATGAAATGAGTCATGGTCATCAACATTAAGCTTCTCACAAATAGAAAGTCTATAATCAATATCCTGAAGGGTGGAAGAAGGTGAGTCTAACAACTAAACTACAATGGTCTCCTTCCTAGCATCTTGTAGGACATTGAATTCTTGTTCAAGGTTTTCTTGCACTCCTACAAACCTTAAATAATATTATATTTCTCAGTGAATTAGAGAGGTAATGAAAACTAATCCTCTTACATGATATTGTAGTTTTTTTTATTACTCAGGAGGGGTAGGTTCTTCATAAATAATTCAACTGAGACTTTTAAAATAGGAAACCTTTGTAACTCATTGAGAATTTTTCTCCTCCAACTTGCAAATTTACTCCTTCAAGAAAGCATTTTCTGAGTCAGATAAGGACTGAAATTCCTCCTTCAAATCATCAAGCATCATTACCTTGATTTGAAAGTCATCTGCAATATTATGTAAATATTTTCCCATGGATAACTCTAGATTATCAACCTTCATGATATTCTCATCCATTGTAGCTTGTAACTAATTATCAAGTGGTGTACTCTCTCCTTTAAATGCATCAAAAATTGACTACAATTGAAGGTTCCTCATTAAAAAAAAATTAGCTGCTACCTTCTTGTCAAGTAGTTCTTGAAATATTTTACCCATTGCAATAATTTTTTCACAAAACAGAGCTAGCAAATGAACTTAAAAAGGAGTAACTTTCATTTGACTCACAAGTCTAAAATGTGCTAGCGTGTCTTGGAAGGCCCTACCATCCTCAAGAATGGATTAACAATGGCCTCAAATATATATGGATGGATAGGGTTTGATCCATGAGAAGTTCATGATAAAAGCAACAATCATTTGAAAAACAAATTTGACCAAAAATACTTCTATCAGATTAAGTTCTAAAAAAATGGGGGAAACATGAGAAACTAATATATTATGTCTCGAGATTTAAAACATTATAGTATCTAATCCACCCAATGATTACCAAAATGGAATCTATGTCCTTTCACCAAAATTTCATCAGATATTGATGCACTCCATGAGAGAGGTTGCAACACAACGATTTGAATGAATCTACACCCAGGTAATGGTTGGAGTTTGACACTCCACCTATTATTCATGTTGAGATATCGACTCACCTTTCACAATTCATGGGTTGATTCCAAATACAATTGATAACTTGTTTCCATTGAAATGCTACCTTACTTCCAACATTCCAACTAAGGATTACTCACTTATCTGGAAATATTTGATTTTGCAAGATAAAAACCCCTCAAAACCCAATGAGGTAAAAAGAGAGTAGGTTCAAAATAATTTTGAATGAATAGCCATAGTGGGAGATAAGTCACATAGAGGTATTTTCTTCAAACAACTAGCTAGACATAAAATTGTGGCAGATGTCAAATAAATGATTTTGTGGGAAAGTTTTAACAATTTTTTTCTAAAAATAACACTTATTTTATGAATTTTCTGTAAAAAAAAAATAATATTCACAATTTTTTTTACAAAAAAAAATGATTCGCATACAAATCAAAGTGGAATATCATATAATACAAATATTAAACATGTAACAACAATAATTGAATACTTATTCTTGTCATAAAATCTCCAAAGTCAAAACATGATCAGATTTATGAAGGAATGAAATGAAATATAGATATGAACATTAGACACAGAGATAGAATGAAAACACAACTTCAATTCATTAATAACAAAGTACTGAATATTTTTTACATGTAGAATGATAATAAACTAACTCAGGTGATAGTAGCTTATATCTAAGAAGAGATGTGACGGTTACATGTCTTTTGAACTGTCTTACAATGAGGCTCAAAGGCCTATTTATTATTGAAAAAATAATGCAAGACCCTAATCATCCAAAAACCTAACCCTAGGAGATCGAGCACCAAAATTATGTAGGCCTCGTTGGGGTAAATTGTTACATAATTTTGTGGGGGTCGTAACTTTGGCATACAATCTCCGTCTGAGGTGTACGATACCTTATTAGAAATAGCTATCTGAGGTCTACAACTTTCGACTGAAAACCCTTGATGTAGGCTATGGGTTTTACCATTTTCCAAAAATCAACAATATCATATAATCCATGCTCATCATCTTCTAGAGGTTCATTATTTTCTTCTTCCATAGTATTAAGTGTTTTAGTTTGGTAATTTTTCTCTTGTGATACATATTTTATGTTTGCAAATCTCCCAAAGTATCCCTTTCCAATAATTCCATCTAATGGTGGCTAAGGTTCCTTTTCCTTTTATTCCACACATGATTCATTAAAATTCCCTTTTGACAAACCAACTTCTTGCACTTTATCTTGAAGAAATTGAATAACATTAATGCTTTGTTGAATAAAACTGCATTGTAGTGAGCCTTTTTCAACAGTTATGCATTTTTTTCCTTTTTGTAAGCAACATGCTAGTGTTGTACATAATATCAAGTACAAAATAAATAATTAATTAAATTTGCATAGAAACATAAAAAGAAAAAAATATATATATTGAAACTCAATTTTATATAATAAAACTTACCTGAACTTGAAAACAAATCCAAAACCAAATCTCCTTCATTTGAACATAAATCTATAAGATAGTCAATCAATGCTTGTGGTTTTTGATAAATGTTAACTATCGCTCCTTTTGTATCTTTATAATCATATCTTAGATTTCTTACAACATCATGAACCAATACTTAGCTATGACTCTTTCCATCTACTAGATTCAAAAGAAAAGGCTTATATCTATCATCTTTTGTCCAAGACTCAACATGAGTGAACTCACAACCACTTATAATTGGTTGACCTCTACAACCAATAAGATTTGATTTTTTCCTGTAACATGTAGTAGTAAAAATTCAATTAACTTGTACATAAATAAAATAAATTAACGTTAATCAAACGTACAATTTCCATTTCTTACCATGTAAGTTGCATCCTTGAATTTTTTTTTCCCTTAAAGCTTGGTAATATCATTGAAAATTCCATGTATGAATGAAATGCCATAAATCTCCAAAGTGGTGATGTTGTGCCTTGTTGAAATGTCGTAACCACTTTATTAAAAGACTGATAACTATAAAGTTCAATATCATATACAATGTTTGGGAAATTGAAACCGTGAGGAATATCTGCAGTAACTAGGTAATATTCCCTTTTCGGTATGACATTTGAAAAATCTTCACAATCAACTAGTATTATTTGATATTGGACAACACCGAGCCCATTCCAAATGTGATGGTTAATATGGGGATCAATTTCAAGATTCTTAAGACATTTCTTTCTCTGCCTTTCCAGCTTAATTTTTTCAATAAATATTTTGAAGCTATCTGGTACTCCATCTGCATCATTCTTTGACATCTTTAATTGAATAAAATAATATATGTATAAGTAATAAAATAAAAATAGTTTACATATTGAATAAAATGAATGTATAAGTCAACATACCTTTTTAATGCAAGATAAAAATTGTTTTAGTGTTGTTTTAGAACTTGAATCTAGGTAGTTGCATACAACATCAACCCATCTCTCTTTGTTCAACATTTTAACCATATGGTCTTATATTTTCATATAAATATTATGACTGAATAAATAAAGAGAAGAATATTAATATAGTGATGTGTATAACAAATAACACCAACAAACAACGATATGCTATACAAAAAAAAAAAAAAATAGAATCCAAAACAAGTAAAAATAATTCAAGAAACTTACTTTTGAAATTTCTCGCACATTTCATCCAATGATAATCCACCTAACTTCACATGAAATAATATTAATTTGATAACTTTGTCATCCTTCACTCCTTGGATTTCTCTCCAAGCTGTGATAGTCATATCATCTAGAATATTTTGTATATCAAGGCTTGTCTTACTTCTCGTACATATTAAGGGTTTAGACTTTTTAACCTTTTAATTTTTTATGCATATATTCTCCCACATGTTGAAAAGCTCATCAATCAAATCCCATATTTCTCCAACTCTATATGGCAACTAGAAAATGTTATCTACATATTTAGATACATCTGAATTTACTATGCCACCTTTTAATTGATTTTTTCGTCAATTTGATAACCTATTTCCATACACCATTCCTTTTGAAAGCTTAGAGTAACATTTGCCTTATCCCCACAATATTTTTCTTTAAATTTACTATGAATAAATTTGTCTCTTTGGATGAATGTCATAGAAATCCTATACTCATTATATGTATTATGATCCCATGCCAATAACTTGGCTTATGTATTTGTTAAACCAGCATAAATTATACATTTCACTGTTTCAAAAAGCAAGTTATTGGGATATTCCTCCATCAATTGTCTTGTAGCCTCTGCAGAATGGTTCCCCCAGTTATATAATATTTGTATTCAAAACATCTTGACCTATCAAATGCCTTTTTTTTGGGAACTTGAATTAGATCAACAAGAACCACATAATCAACCACATGTGCATATGGGTTATACCTAAGAAATGTTTTCAAGTTATGAACATGTAGTTAGTGTGGCTTTCTAATTTGATATTTAGATTGTCCTTCATTTGAAATATAGAGTTGGATGACATTGAGCTAAAATATATGGCTATCATCAATTAAGTTTCTCTTCCTCAACAAATTTTGAATGGAATTTTGTTTTGTTTTAATAATATCATTCTCTAAATCAATACCTGGTATTATTGTTTCCTTGTTGCCTTTAGATCTTTTGCTATGATATTTGTTGGTGCCCGTGATTTTTTCAGAATAACCAACTTTTTATTTCTTCCTCTTATCAATTAACATATTTTCTTCTAAATAAGAAATCTCCTCATCATCAACTCGAAGAGATACAGCTGTGGACTTTCCTCTTTTCTACCTTTTATAGATTTTCTCCTTCTCAACATGGGTTCCAATCTAATTGTCACTAATGGTAAGATATTCTTAGCTTCATCTTCCATATCTTCAAAAGTAACATGTCTAGCTTTACAAACTTGATACATTTTAGCCATTCTTTGTTGATCCATTATATGTACTCTAGTAGTTTCATGAACTATTGTTCTTTTCTTCTTTATCCTTTCTGCTTATATCTATGAGTGGAACATGTTGATCACATTCATAATATTTGACTCTATTTAATAAATTCCCTCCAACATAATTGAAATACTGTCAACAAAATCCTATCAAACAAAATATAATATGTTAATAATAAATAAGTTATAAAAAATATAATAATACTTACAATAATGCATAACACATAAATATGAATAAGAAAACTTACAATATTATTTGAAATGTTGGTTTTGATTTCTTCACAAATATTTGTAAAATCTTCATCTGTGTCATACTAGATCTTTAAGAGACAATATCTAACCTACTCATGTGTCTTGGGCAGTTTTGCAAGAACATAAACATTATCTATATTCAACAACAAAAATATGTCCTGTACTTTGCCCATCGCCTCGTAATTTTCACCATTGTAAATCATACCACAATATAGATATATTTGTACACCTTCGTTTCTTCTATATCTTTAACATGCCATGTAAATTTCATTTTATTTATTTCTCATGGAATTTTCCATTATGAAATAATCTTCGATGGATTTGAGGGGTCAGTTGCTTAACTTTGACCATGTATCTCAGTTTTGTTTCTTTCAACAATATTCACAGAGGGTCCACTACAACTTTAGATGTTTGTAATTGTTGCCCTTAATCTATAAACATTCATAATAATACCTTATTTGATGACACTTTCCTAATAAACAAAATAAAAAAATATGAGTTTTTATTATTATAAGATAATAAATATTGAAATTTATAATATTAAAAGTTATAAAATTTAATTATAAAACATAGAAAAAAACACACATCATTAAAAAAATACGAAAAAAATAAAAAAATAAAATAAAAAAAAAAAAAAACTTGGAATGCGAAAATAAATAAATAAATAAAGGAAAAAATATATATAAAAATTAAAATCTAATTTAAAAGAAAAATTAAATTTTTTTTTTAAAGTTTTACAATAAAAAAATTCTGAATTTGTTTTTTAATCAATTAATTAATTGGGTTGACTGCATTCTTTCGACCCCTAGCTAGGTAGAGGGTCGATTTGGTGTGGGTCACCTGCGCCCTTTCAGCCCTTGGCTGGGCAAAGGGTCAATTTAGTGCACGCCACTTGTGCATTTTCAGCCCCCAACTGAGCGAAGGGTTGATTCCAAGATTCAACCCTCCACCCAACGAAGGGCCAAAAGTGCGCAGGGCATCGATGTTGAGGTCGTCCACACCCTTTTGTCCCCTAGCTGGGTAGAGGGATTATTTCAGCCGAAAGGGCATAGGTTGTGGATGCCCAGGCCACCTGCAACCTTTCATCCCCTGGCTGGGCAGAGGGCCAATTCTCAGAATCGACCCTCCGACCATCTAGGGTCCAAAAAGGCCCAGAGAGCACAATAATTATTATTTTTTTTTTTTTTTGAATTTTTTAATATCAAAAATTTTTTGTATTTTTGTAATGTTTGTTTTAAAATTTTAAAACAATTTTTTATGTTTTTTTTTACTATATATATATATAATATATATATATATATATATATATATATATATATATATTATATATATATATATATATATATAATATTATGAAATTTTTTGGGGTATCCCAAAGGAACCTAGTAGCCCAACTCACACGTAACTAGTAGTAAACCTCTGGGTGTTCATGACCTATCCTTATTGCCATAAATTGGGTCACCTCAAAGGGATTTGAACCTTAGTCTACCTTGTTTCAACGATTTCATAAATTTTGAATTAATGAATTCAGCTACACCTTGGGATGATTAAAAAAGAGGATAAAATAAAAATTGATTTTTTTGAAAAAGAAAATTTGAACACTGGTTTTTTTTCATTTCAAAACCTTAAAAAATATGATTTTTCTTTTTTTTTTCATAAAATCGTACAAATATGATATTTTTTTGGTATTTTTCCCCTTTATGAAATTCTAAAATAGTGAAATTTTATGTTGTTTTCCCCCTAAAATATATATTAGGAAAAAATTCGGGAAAAAAAGAAAAATAGTAAAAATAAAATAAATTTCACCATAAAAACAATAAAACAACTTATTTTCCCCAATTCTTCTTTAAATGGTCAAAATAGAAAGAAAAATAGCCTTTGAAATACAAAAATCTCTTGTTGAATGTATTATCGATAATAATGTAGCTTCAAGATTTTTAATGAATCCTCTAGAAGGCTTGATGCAATGTAAGGAAAAACAATGAAAGTTATTATATAGTGAAGATTGTGGAATTATTTTAATGTTTCTTGAATGTGGGATACAAATTAAAATTAAGAAAAATTAATATATAGTTAATATCATAGGTCTAGATTAACTTTTGTTAAATGTGGGATAAAAATAATATAAAAATTATAAAAATTAAGTTAGTTACCTAGTTAATGCTAAATAATTTAAGTAAAAGATCTATTTTATTTTTGAAGGAATGCATTAAAGGAAATTTTGTGTGGAAACTTTGCATAGAAAGTAGGGTCAAAATTTTCAAGACAAAATTTTGGAATAATGTTTTCAAATAAATTTTAGAGGGAATTTTGGTGGGAAATATTTCAATCGAAATTTTTGGAGGGAAAATTTTGCATGAAATTTTGGAAGGAAATTCTTATTCTCTAAGCTATAAATTGTCATTGGAAGAATGCATTTGTATCATTCAACATCTTCTGTGAAAAGTCATGGATTCTTCTGATAGTGAAGTTTCTCTTTCTGAAACATCAACATGTTCCTCACATAACAACTCTATTCATATTGATGAATATAATAAGAATTCTTTCACTATGAATAAATAGTCAAATTTTTTTCTTAGTCCTAATCCTAGGTATTATGAGAGTACCACAGATGAAGGGGAGGATGAAGAATTTCTTGTAAATGAAGAGTCAAATTTTCCCCTTAGTCCTAATCCTATGAATTATGAGAGAGAACCATTGACAAAGGGCGGGAGTGGGGGGGGGTTTGGTGGGATGAAGAATTTCAGTAAATAGAGAGTCAAATTTTCCACTTAGTCCTAATCATAAGGATTAGAAGAGCACCACCGACAAAGGGGAGGATGAAAAATTGAAGAATTTCCAATAAATAGAGCGTCAAGTTTTCCACTTAGTCATAATCCTAAGGATTATGAGAGCACCACTGACAAAGGGAAGGATAAAGAATATCCAGGAAATATACAATCTAAATTTCCACTTAGTCCTAATCGTAAGGATTATGAGAGCACTACCAACAAAGGGGAGGATGAAGAATTTCCAGTAAATAGGCAGTCATATTTTCCACTTAGTCGTAATACTAAGGGTTATGAGAGCACCATCGACGAAGGGGAGGATGAAAAATTCCTAGTAAATAGACAGTTAAATTTTCCACTTAGTCCTAATCCTAAGGATTATGAGAGAACCACTAACGTAAGGGAGGACAAAGAATTTCCAATAAATAGATGGTCAAGTTTTCCACTTAGCACTAATCGTTGGGATTATGAGGGCAACACTAATGAAGGGAAGGGTGATGAATTTGCTCCAAATGATAATGTTAAAGGCACAAATATGAATAATTTATTTTCTCTAAGTCATGATTTAAAAGGCACTCATGGTAATGATGAATTTCCTCCAAGCGAGGATTTCAAAATCATGGATAAATATGCTAAATAATTTTCTCCAGGTGAGGATTTCAAAAGAACAGATGATGATAATGATGAATTTCCTGTAAGTGAGGATGGTAATGAATATTTTCCACACAATGATAGTGACATACTTCCTAACTATGTTTAGAATGATCATAGTGAGGATACTATTCCTCCTAGTGATGATGAATCGACCCTTGGAGAGGATAATGAAATGATGGAAATGTTGCAAGCAAATATTGTGTCTCAAAGTAGGAAGAGACCATTCCAAATCAATCAAAGATATTCCAGCTATACAAGGGGTAGGACAAAATATCTCATGAAAAGAAGTTCTATGAGTGATCTAATTTCAAGTGATCTATAGAAAGGCTGGCAAAATGTTTGAATCAATTGGTAATATTCTTCTCTCAAGAATCCAAGGAAGATTAGAAAAATATTCCACATTTTATTTAGAAGTATGTCATAGACCATATATTAGGCCATTAGCAAGTACTGCCATGTCATGGATGCAAGACTTATTTTCAAAGAATGGAGAGTGTATGCCAAATAAAGACAATACATATTCCAGATAATTTCTCAAGATGAGAAATCTACAACTTATACAAAGAATATGCAGAAGGTGTTGAAGGACATGGTAATTTTATTACATATTCATATTTTATGAAAAATGGAAGAAAGAATTCAATAATGTTTTTATTCTTAAGAATACAAGGATGGGGATTTGTAATACATGTGCTTCTCTCAAAACAAAAGGCGATAAATGTCAAGGGGCAGAAAGAGGTATGCATTCATAACATTATTTTTAAAAATTGGATAGTTATTTAGTATGAAAATGTATTTATTAATAGGTTTCTTTTATATTATGTGCAAATTCCATTTTCAAAGCACTTCAAGAGCATCGCAATAAAAAACAAGTGAAAGAGAAAAATTGTATAAGAATTGGAAGAAGTGTTATAATAATCCAACTAAATATTTGGGTTTGATAATTGATGGTATGGACTAGAAGAAAACACTTCTACCATGTTTTATCTGCATACTAAAAATTTTACAGAAGAATTTTTTTTTCATTTTCACTTGGTCACTTATATGGTCTTTAACGGGAAAATGTGGCCAAGGGTTTACTTAACAAATCCAAATATTCATAATGATGGAAATATATGACCATAACCATAATTCATCATGTGCTTTCTCATTAGTCTGGTAATCTTTGTGAAGTTTTGTATCTGCAATTAGGCAACACTAGTCGTAAAAACAAAAATCAAATTGTTTTTGGATATTTAAACATACTTGTTGAATTGGGAATTTTTCAGAAGGTAAAGGTTGGTTTCCCTCTTGTTCGGAACACTCATGACCATATTTATTAGATGTTAAATCATTTTTCAGTCACATTGGGGAAGAAGAATATTATGAGCATGTCATCATAAATTTAATGTATTAAGAAATCATACTTTCTAGAGCCTATTTTTCACATGTTGGAAGAAACTATTGATATGCGAAGGTTTATTTTGGGATCAAATGGTGAGGAGAAATGCATTGAACAAGTTAATGGCATTAGCTTCCAACATCAATTTTGTATCAAAAAAATTAATAGGAAAACACTTATATGGGGCAACAAGTATTCAACTGCTACAGAATGGGGACTTTCATCATGTTTAGACTTTTTTAAGTTCATTCCAAATCATCCAATATTTGCATCAGATATATTGTTCTTACAATTAGTTGTTGAAATCGATAATGCATGAAGGCATAACAGAGATATAAATTATTTTGAATGCTTGGAAGAAATTAAAAACTCTATTAGAGATACATATGAGTACTTTTATGTTGTTGATTCAGTCTGGTGGGAGTTTTTTTTCAATAATCGAAGTGATATAATTTCAAGATCAAGAAGTGAAGATATACCTTTGAAGACTCCATTTATTTGGCCACAAAATATGCCAAATGAACATGAGGAAAGAAACATTTTTGAACAACAACAATCTCAATTTATTATTTATTCTTCACAAATAGAGGACAAAGATCATGTGCACAACACGAAATCATGGAAGACCTTTACAGGGGTTTTGTGTAGGATGTTAAGTAGGGTTGTATGATCACAATGTTAGCAGGTGGAGATCCACATCTAGTTTGGGTTTCCAAGGTTATAAAGGTCATTAATGAAAATGAAAATGTTATAGTTGTTGAAGTACATTGGTATGCCGCAAAAACACACCCATTCAATAGTGTGTACAATTCAGAGATGGTAATTAATAAAAAAATTGGCAAAAAGAGAGAAAGAAAGGGTACAAATATAAATCATCCCTACACAAACCTCTTAAAATTGGAGGATTTTGACATACTTGTTTATGACTTCAATTTAACAAAGAGAGGAACTCTTTGCTTTAGGACCATAAATATTATGAAGAGGTTGTTACCACAAGAAACATTGTTAATATGAGAGTCTGCTAAACCCAGTCGTAGATCTAGAAGACTTTTGAAACCTGAAATGATGGAAATTCATGTTGAGTCATATGGGGAACTAGTTGATGAAATAGAAGAATATGGGTCATCTTCATATACATCCAAACATTCATATGAAAATGTTGTAGATTTTGATGGTGTTCCAAAACGTATTAGTTATTTTGAGTAATTGCCTAAGACATTTGATGTAAATGATGTTTGCATGGTAACTTGAAATAAATATTTCAACTTCCATATGATCTTAATGATGTTGTGAGTCATTTCTATTTTATTTGAATTATATGTTTTAATTATGAAGAATTCATTGGTTTAGAATATCCATAATAGAACAATAACTTAGAAAAATAATTTATATTTCATTCAATCTACCCATATTGATAGTTTTGTGCCAACACGCACTCTACATCCTAGTACATGAGGGACAACACCTCTACAACTTAGTACATGAGGGAGATGTTGTCACGAAACATTATATATATTATATATATATATATTATATATATTATATATATATATATATAATTATTATATTGTGTATGTGTGTGTGTGTGTGTGTGTTGGCTAATATATGTATATGCAAGAGATGTTGTGTGTAACGTTACTTTAAAAAAAATATTAATAACATTACTTTAAAAATCAATGTTTAGTCATTTTTAAATACTTGAATTTTCACTTTTATTTTACATCAAATTTTATATAATGAGATAAAGTAATTAAAAATAAAACTTTTTAGTATGAGGGATAAATGTAATTTCTTCATTGAGCCGAGATCTAATGTCTATAGTATGCTAGAAATGTGTAACATAAAGTAATATAATGTTAACATTTTGACCAGGTCAAAATAAAATTAAAATATGGTAGAGATGTGTAACTTAATATAATGTAAACATTGTAACTTGGTGAAAATAAAATTTAAATAACAGAATTAAAAAAAAAAAAATAATAACCCGATAAAAATTAAATAATAAAAAAAGTAAAAATAACTCATGGTATTGACCCATGGTTTTAAAAATCCATGGTATTGACTCATGGAATTCCTCTCGATATATATCCGATTTAAGGGGGGCTCTAACTAGCCTAGATTCATGTTAGTTTGATGTTATATTTAGATACATAATTAGTTGTAGAAAATGAAGCCATTGAATCCATGTAGCCTATAAAGCTAAAACTTTCCTCTAAAGGTAAAAAAAATTTATGGATATGTTGGCACTAGGTATTTCTCCATAGAGATGGGGAAATATTATGAAAAATATAATTATTACATTTTATTAATATTTTTTCCTACCTCCATCCACTTTTTACTAAGCTTTATTAGTTAAAATATAATACTATAATATTACATTTTAGCCAATATTTCCCCTGAATGAGTCCAATTCTTATTGTAATTTTTCTGTATATTTGTAATTTAAAAGTAAACAAACACAACTATAAAATTAGTAGTAGTGAGGGGAAATATTGAGTAGAATGTAATATTTAGGGTGGGGTGTGACCTGAAATATTAGGTAAAATTTAATAATATTACATTTTAATTACTATTTCCCCCCACCCTTGACCACTATATATTAGGTGGGGGTGGTTATAAATATTGGGTAACCTATAATATTGTAATATTATATTTAATGTAATATTTCCCAACACCCGATTCACTTTTTGCGTGAAGAGTCAGCCCAGTATAGGGAACATGTGTAGATGTAATGTAAGAAATGTAATGTAAGTAAACATTTTTAATGTTACCTCAATTGTACTCAATATATTTGTAATAATTAATATTTATGTGTTCCATCTATAAATTTAATTAATAAGTGGATAGAAACTTAATATTTACAATATGACCCTCGGATGCGGGTGCATCACATGGCCTGTAGCTCAATGGCGGCACGGAAAGAAGGTGCGTGGCACATCACTTGCGCCAGCCGACCTCGCATGGGTATTGTTTCAATGCCCCATGACTACAACTTGAGTGCAGCATTTATGCTACTACCCACCGCCCGTCAGGTTCACAGTTTATTTGTTATGGCTCTTTGTTTGTTCTCCATTATGGCTCTTACATTATGCTCCAGCGTAACCTCTACACCTGGATCTCGAGAAATATTAGCTCTCTATCTAGCTTGGGACCTCATCACTGCCTTTCATCTACGCATCCATCTTCCCTTCAATCTGTTCTGCTCTGTCCTCAGTCATTCCCTCTCTGTCTCATCAGTAGTTGTTTGTCCCATTCCTCCCGCCTTCCTCAGCATGCCCAGAGTCCGCTCTAGCATGAGCTGCAGGCGAGGTAGCTCCCGTGGTAAAATCTCTCGCCAACCATCCTCCACGACCTCGGTGTCTCTGTCTGATGCTTCGGATTTCAATTTTTCCAGTTACCCTGTGACCAGAAGTGGCGGGTGCAGAGGAAGGAGGCAAACCACCATTGAATCTTTCTCCTCCCATCCCCAATCCCATATTGCTCGCCTCCGCATCCCCTGCTCCCTTGGCAATTCTAACATCATTGCGTTTGTTACAGTTGAGTTAAGTGAAGACTTTGTTGGTCTGGAAGCTGAAGGTTCGGGAATTGTTGGTCTAAGTGCTCTAATGGAGATGAAGACAACAGACAAGAACGAGGCTACTCAACGAAAGGATCCTGGCGGCCTGGTTAATCAGGAAGCTAACACTCGCGCTAGTCCCAACACTACTGTAAAGGGTGATTCTTCAGTGAAAGAAGGCCAGCTCTCTGAACCTGAGGATTCTGACCATTTCGGCTACCAAATCATTAACGAATCGCCTTCTACTTCACATGGTGATTGATCAGGTTTGCTACTTCTGTTTTTGGCATTGTAGCTGCAAGAAGTCGTCATATCTTCTCAGAATCCTCAGTCTTTTAGTGTCTCACTTTTAGTATCAGTATCAGGTCTCTGCTATTTTTGGCTTGCCAATTTCCCCTACGTGGGCGGCTCATTTCAGTTCGGCTTGCAGTCATGTTCTATGTCTTACGACTTATGTCCTCTTAGACTCTGTACTGGGTAATTATGCTTATGGGCTCTCTTCTGATAATAAAAAGGCCTTGCAATTCTTAGTTTTGAATGCTTCCCAACTCTTTTTACCAGATTCCAGTCACAATTCCAAGCCTCAAAGCAAGTATCTATAGGACATCTGGTCAAGTTTTCAAGCGATTTTTGTAAGCATGCCTCTCAGAGGCTAGAATCCCCGAGACCTCGATCTCTCTATATTTTTATTTTGTATTAATATAGAAGTAGCCCAATTTAGAAAAAAAAAATAGAATATGACAAGTTTTTTAATCGTGAATATTTACCATGGATATTATTAACTTCTAAGTAGGTTTTTTTACAATGTCATGGGCCAATACCCACAAGAAAAAGATAGGGAGGGAGAGGAGGGAAGAAAATTATAATACCATGGGCCATCTAGACTTTTGATTATTATGTTATGGATCTAGGATTCTAATTATTCTATTACAATACAAAGGGCCAATACCATGGCTTACCAATACCACATGCCAAAAGACCATAACCTATTTCAAAATCAAAACATTTTACAAATACTTTATTTTAATTTAATTTTATAGCATTTTTTAATTAAATTTAAGAGAAAAAAGTTATAATTACTTTTGAGGTATAGCTAATCCCTCCATCCTCACAACTACTAAGATTTCCATAGAGATTAAATATTTTATAAATTAAAAATGAGAATAATTTTATTTGTTGTAACATTTTTTTTAATATATATCTATGCAAGATATGTTGTGTG
>APFE031458996.1:14697-30688 GCA_000404065.3 Pinus taeda | reverse complement strand
AGTTATTACATTTTATCTAATATTTTTTCCTACCTCCATCCAATTTTTACTAAGGTATATTGGATAAATTATAATATTATAATATTAAATTTTACCCAATAATGCCCCTCAACCGGTCCACCTCTTATTGTAATTTTTCTTTATATTTGTAATTTAGGGGTTAGGGGAAATATTGAGTGGAATGTAATATCTAGGGTGGGGTGTGACTTGAAATATTAGGTAAAATTAAATAATATTACATTCTAATTAGTATTTCCCCCCACCCCTCACCACTATTTATTAGGTGGGGGTGGTTATAAATATTGGGTAACATATTTTATGTAATATTTCCCCTCCCCTTATTCACTTTTTGAGCCCAGAGTGTGTAGATGTAATGTAAGTAAATATTTGTAATTTTAGGCCAATTGTAATCAATATATTTGTAATAATTAATTTAGATGTGTTCCGTTATAAATTTAATTAATAAGTGGATAAAAACTTAATATTTACAATATGACAAGATTTTTAATCATGAATATTTACTATCGATATTATTAAGTCCTAAGTGAGTTTTTTTACAATACCATGGCCAATACCCACAAGAGAAAGATAGAGATGGAGAGGAGGGAAGAAAATTATAATACCATGGGCCATCTAGGCTTTTGATTATTATGTTATGGATCTAGGCTTTTAATAATTCTATTACAATACAATGGGTCAATACCATGGCTTATCAATACCCCATGCCAAAAAACCATAACTTATTTCAAAATCAAAATATTTTACAAATACTTTATTTTAATTTAATTTTATAACATTTTTTAATTAAATCTAAGAGAAAAAAGGTTATAATTACTTTTGAGGTATAAATGAAAAAATGAGAATACTTTTATATATACATATGTGAAATTTGTATAAGATAAATAATATTATAAAGAACCAGGATATATGCATCTTAACCAAGGATCCAAGCGAAGTGAGAAAACAAAGTGATTAACAATGATAGAGGAAAGATAGTGCATGATTCTTTTAAGTTTTTTATTATTGTATTTTCTTTAACATGATTGATCCAAAATATAGGTTTAATATTATACAACCAATTATGTCTTTTTTTAATCTAGATACTTTATTAAATACAATAAAATTGAATCATATTTAAGAAAGAGAGTGAGATGGAAGGGGAATAGAGTGGGGGAGAGAGACATAGAGGTGGGAGAGACAATGAGAGAGAGAAAGGAAGAGAGAGAGGAGGGGGGGAGAAGTAGGGAGAGATATGGATTTGGAGGGGGAAAGAGAGGGAGTGAAGAACAATGACATTGAGAGATAGAGGTGGAGAGAGAGAGGGAGTGACAAGGGAGAGATGAAGATGGAATGAGGAAGAGAGGAGATGAGGGGAGAGACAAAATGAGAGTATAAAGATATGGAAATAAGGGAAAAGAGAGACATGGAGACATAGATATGGAGGGAGGAGAGAGGATAGGAAAGAGAAGGAGAGGGGGAGGGAGATAGTGATAGAGTTGGAGGGTGGAGAGAGAGAGACTGTATGATCGGGGGAGAGATGAAGGGAGGTGGTAGAGAAGGGGAGAAAGAGGAAGGAAAAATATAGAGGACTTGAGAGAGAGGAGAGAGAGGATGGAGGGAGAGAGATGGAGTTGGAAGGGGAAGAAATACATAGAGAGATAAAGGTGGAGAGGGAGTGGCAAGGGAGAGATGGAGAGTCAATGAGGGAGAGAGAATAGAAAGACATGGAGAGAGAGAGAGAGATAGATATGGAGAGAGAGTGTGTGTATGTTTTGGGGGTGAGAGGGAGAGATAAGGGGAGATATAGAAATAGATGGGGTGGGGGAGAGGGTAGAAGAGAGAGGCAAAGAGAGGGATGGAGGAAGAGAGATAGATGGGAGATAGAGATATAAATGGAGAGGGTAGAGAGAGAGAGAGAGAGAGAGAGAGTGAAAGGAAGAGGGATAGATAGATAGATAGATAGATATGGGGGGAGAGAGAGAGTGTGTGACATGTGTTTAGGGGATAAGATAGAGACAAATAAGGAGGGATGGAGAGAGGTATAGATATAGATGGCACAGGGAGAAAGGGAAGAAGAGAAATATATAGAAAGGGAGGGAGAGGCAGATAGTGAGAGACATGGGAGAGAGGAGGGAAAGAGAGAGAAGGAGAGGAGGAGGGAGAAAGACACATAATAGAAGGTGGAGAGAGTGGGAAAAAGAAAGAGACATGCAAATACAAATACAGATTTAGAAGCCAAATATAGAAAGTCATGAATATTTTGGATTTTCACTAAAATAGATGTATTGATTTCAATTTAGTTGTTGATTTCTAATCGTATCTGATCACATGCACTATATGCATTGATTTCAATATCGATGTTGATTTCTACTCATATTTGATTACTTGCACAAGATGCATTGGTTTCAGTATAGTTATTGATTTCTAATCATATTTGATCGCTTGCACCAGGTGCATTGATTTCATTGTAGATGTCAATTTCTAATCCTATTTAATACCTTACACTAGATGCATTGATTTTAGCGTAGATATTTATTTCTACTCATATTTGATTGCTTGCATTAGATGCATTGGTTTCAATGTAGATATTGATTTCCAATCCTATTTGATTGCTTGCACTAGATGCATTGATTTCAGTATAGATGTTGATCTCTAATCCTATTTGATTGCTTGCACTAGATGCATTGATTGTAGGGTAGATGTTGATTTCTGATTTGATGCAACTATATGTATGAGTACATTAATTTCAAAGTAATTAGATTAATAGTGTGCATTGATTTCAATGTAAGCACATCTCTACCTCCTCCATCTATATCCATATCTCCCATTGTCTCTCCTTCTCTATCTCTCTATCTCACCCCCTAAACATACACACTCCCTCTACATATCTATCTATCTCTCTCTCCCTCCCTCCCTTTCCCCTCACTCTCTCTCTTCCCCTTCTCTCTGTGTCATTTAGAAAACTTAAGAATTGTAACAGAAACTTCTGTGTAGCTATGACTCACAAAAGAAAGAAAGGAGTATTATAATAATAACATTTACAAATTAAAAATGTTATCTGTGTGTTAAAGAAAACGAGAAGGTGATTTACACTTAGGACCCTCGTAGGTTGAGGTAGCTGTTAGCAGGGTGTCACTGTAGGAAAACCATGGGGTTGTAAGGAAAACTGAACCATGCGAAACCCCTGTTGAGTAGCGAGGAATTCTTGAGGGAAGGGTAAGATGAATTTCTTGGGCAAGCAATGTTTTCCCCATTACTAAATTATGGTGTGTAGGGAGTTGAAAACTGGAACAAACAGTAAAGAAAAATGCCTGGAAGGAATGCTTAAGGGTGTATATGCATTTCATGGAAATTTACATAGGTGTCAATGGTGCATGAAAACCCTAGGAACATTTTCTTTCCTTAAGGTATCGGCAGAGGAGGGCTCTGGTGTGCCGAATTGGTAACCCCCTGAGTCATGTGAATAAGCATGGTGGGTAGTTACTGTAGTTTTGATTATATAATGAGCAAGACAGAACAAATGAGGTGACGACAATTTCATTAAGTCATCTTTTTAATAAACAAGAACCATGCAACATTCAAGTAAATAGACGAGTGCAGCTAGAGATATGCTCAGAACATTTCCATGAAAATGACAGCGGGAATCAAAGAAAACCGTGGTGAAACCATTTGATAATTCTGCTAACAGTATAAGACAAAGAATGAACGAAGCACACGACTATAACATATATTTAGATCTCTGACAACTGCTACAAGGAAAACATGTAAAGACACAGTTATTATCCTCGCACGAATCCTCTAACATCAACCAGGTAAATAAAAAAATAAATAAAGCAACGTCAGATAGAGTGGGTTCCTTAAAAACCCGTGACAACCCATAATGAAAGTAAGACGAGGAACCTTGACCGAGGCTGCTACAGCCGTGCATCTTCCATTCAATTAAGAAATATAATTCTAAGGAAAATTACATGTTAACGTGCAACAAATGTAGCAGAACAAAAGCGAGTCCATATCTAAACTGTTGAATCATATGCATAGACACATAGGAATTAATTCAAGAAAAAACAGTAAATTTCCAATAGACTGATATCTCTCAGGTTAACATTGGAGGATTAATACTGAACACTATTGTCCATTAAATAAACAGAAGCCTCAAGATGAAACCCTAGCAAGGGCAATTAAAAACTACAATAAATATCCTTTGTTCGAACTTCACGCTGGAGTCAAACCCTCTACACGAATAGTCATATAGGGTTTCAACACTCCTACAACATACAATCTATCATATACATAAAAATTCTAAATACTATGGGATTGTAACCTAACTGGGAAAACCATTTCAGTTAACAATAGAAACCAAAACTCTGTCCAATTTGCAACAAGACAAGCTTCGCTGGAACCTTCAATCTAGAGATAAACCCCTTACTCGGGATTTCGGTGGCGATTCTGGTGAAAAGCTCCCATACAATAGCAGTGCATAGCTCTGGAGTCCTGGTGAAGGGTCCCTGCCAATAGAGACCCGAGTAACCATTAGTTAATGATGTTAGGAAAACGCTTGACCAAAAGAGCATTATTTCAGGAAATTCTAATCATTGAAAACAAACTCACCTGAGCTTTTCCAAACAGCATCGACACCATAGCCTAGTTCTAAGAGCGCTAATGCATGCAATGCCCCAGAGCCATAGCAGAGCGAGACACGGAGGGCAAGCAGCGGAAAAATGGAGCTGGCACCAAAGTGTGGAAACAACATAACCAAACGTATTATAGTTGATTCAACCTAGAAAGGAAGCTGAGCCGTAGATCTCCAAAACTCCATGAACACCGTCGATGGGGTAGCAAGCCCGAGAACAGAAACTGTGAGAAACAAGCCTGCTCTTGCCATGTACAGGGCAGAGCCATAAGAAACAACGCAAAATCCAAAGGACAAATCAAGCGTACAGATAATCAAATGTGCAATTAATATAAATTGCTAGATGTCCCTCCATATTATCCCTTTGTAGATCATGAGGAGTCGGGAGCTTTCCCAAGGTGAAAAGCAGATAATGAAACCTGAGTGAATAGGACCAAACGTTTTACTCTCACTGGACAGTAACGAAATTATTAACAGATAAATGACATGGAAGGCCCAAAACAATAAAGTGCCAAGACATGTTATAAGGTGACATGTCATAAGAACCATTTCATACGATGGTAATACCATGTAAAAAAAAATTATGATGGAGACATTACAATTGGTATCAGAGCCCAATTACAAAACTGAGGCCTCTAGGAATTGAAATTGAAATTGAAAATTGAAAATTGAAATTTGAAATTGCAATTGAAACAGAAAACATCTCATACAATTTTGTTTCGTCCCTATTTGAGCAATTCCAAAAAAAAAAATTAGTTTGTGTGTTGATTTACTTTTCTCATGTTAAAGACAGGAAACCGAAAGACTAACAGTATGAGAAGAGGGAACAGTGCGTCACGCAAGTATGCAATGGGTCAGGGACCTGTACCTGGCCCTGAGAGTAATCCCGAGCTATGGGTACAGCTTGGGGAGGAGGCTCGCGATACAAATCAGGCTATTTTGGAGACAGTACAAGAATTGAAAAATGAAATGGCCCAGTTACGCGAAGATAATGCACGGCTAACTATGGAGCAAAAGAAAATTATAAAAAGCCTATCTGACAAACAGAACCAGCTGCTAGCTAATCCCAGTATGGAGCAGCAAAGAATGTCGGAAGAGAAGAATCACCACACAGAACCTGAAGGGTCAGAAGAGAGGGAGGAACGATCTGATAATGCATTTGAACAACAGACTTCAAAGAGGCAAGGATAGAGTTGCAAGGGGAATTCCGTAAGATTAAACCACCACACTTCGACGGGGAACAGGAGGAAGTAGCTGAGGCATGGTTGATTAATATGAACAAATATTTCCAGCTATATGAATACGATCACAATCTTAAGGCATGACTGGCCATTTTCCAACTGCAGGGAAAAGCCACCCTGTGGTGGGAAGAATTTAAGATCATAAGGGGAGTAAGTGAATAGACCATAACTTGGGAGAAATTTCAAAGGTACTTTAAGGAAAGATACCTAACCAAGCATTTTTATGACGATAAGGAAAGGGAATTCCATGACTTTTGGTTGGGACAACAGACCATGGACGAATTTATCACTCGTTTTACTTCCTTGCTTCGTTATGTGCCTTATATTAGAGAGGAAAAAGCTAAGGTGCAAAGGTTTGTTAGTAGTTTACCTCTGTATATGTAGGGAAGGATTGAGTTTGACAATCCAAAGACAATGGACGAAGCAATACATAAAGCCAGGATTTGTTACCAGCAGAGTAAACGAAAGGGAGAAATCCCAGGTAAAAGATGGAATGATAAGAGAAGTAATAAATCGGCTGGAAACAATAAAGGGAATCACAGTAGTGGTACCAAGGGAGATGGGAAGGGGCAGAACAACAGAACTGTAAAGAAAAATTCATTCATGTCCAAGCCAACCAATGAGTCCAGAGTCAGCTAACAACCTGCAAAGTTGGACAACGAAGGGACAACAAGACCTCCAATGCAGTGTTGGGGTTGTGGAGGGACTCACTACGTCAAAAACTATCCACAGCAAAAGGGAACCGAACAATTATCCCAAATCCATGAAGCATCGACAGTCGGCGACATAGGACGTAGTCTACCAAGGGTTGATGCAGCCCTAGACGATTGTCAGGTGGAGTACCAGCCGACCATGGTGTAATTCGAAGGTAAAATCTCAGACCTTACTGTAGCTGTTTTAAGTGATCCTGGAGCCACATTAAGTTATATTAGTCCTAAGGTGGTATAACATTGTAAATTGCAACCTATTAAATTCAAGAATCCATGGCTAGTACAGCTGGCTACAGGGGCCAAGAGGTAAGGGCTTGCAAAAGTCAATAACTACTCTTTAAAGATAGCAGGGCAGCCAATGGTGGTAGATTTAAATGTGCTTCCCCTTGGTTCATATGATGTTCTGATTGGTATGGACTGGTTGTAAAATCACTGGTCATTGGTCAACTGCAAAACAAAGACTATTTATTATAGGGATGAACTTGGAGCAAGGCAAGAGATGCAAGGAAGTACAGGTTTGGCCAATAACTGCATCTTAGTTAGAGAAATGCATCAGGAAGGGGTGTCAGATTTATGCCATCCAAGTGGGCTATGCTATCTCAAAAGATAAAGCAACCATGTTGGATAACATCCCTGTGATACAAGAATTTGCGGATGTGTTTCCAGAAGAGATTCCCGGACTACTGCTTAAGAGGGATATAGACTTTACCATTGAATTAGTACCAGGGGCAGCATTGGTATCTCGAGTGCCCTATAGAATGAGTGTACCTGAGCTGACAAAGTTAAAAATGCAGCTACAGGAACTATTGGACAAAAACTATATTTGCCCCAATGTGTCTCCATGCGGAGCTCCAGTATTATTTGTTAAGAGAAAAGACGGGACCCTTCGCATGCGTATAGATTATCGTCAGCTGAACAAACTGACAATCAAAAATAAGTATCCTCTACCTCGGATTGATGAACTTTTCGATCAAGTGAAAGGTGCAATAGTATTCTCCAAGATCGATTTGTGATCAGGTTATCACCAAATCAAGATTAAGGAAGAAGACATAGCTAAAACAACTTTTAGAACAAGGTATGGACATTACGAGTTTGTGGTGCTACCCTTTGGGTTAACTAATGCCCCCGTAACTTTCATGTGCTTGATGAACAACATATTTCATTGGTATTTGGATAGATTTGTGCTGATATTTATCGATGATATATTGATATATTCCTGCACTATGGAAGAGCACAAGGAGCACCTCATATTGGTGCTGTAAACTCTCTGAGAACACCAGTTATATGCCAAGTTCAGCAAGTGGGAGTTCTTCAAGGAAGAAATATAGTATCTGGGCCATATAATCACAAAGGAAGGGATTGCGGTGGCCCCTGAAAAGATAAGGACAATAATGGACTGGCTCGTACCGAAAGATGTAGCAGACATCAGGTCCTTTATGGGGTTAGCCATTTATTACAAGCGGTTTGTAGAAGGCTTCTCAAGAGTAGTGTGTCATATCACCTCCCTACAGAAAAAAGGAATAGCATTCAAATGGACCCTGGAATGTCAAAGAAGTTTTGAGCAGCTTAAGCATCTGCTCACCACCGCACCCATTTTGAGCATAGCTGATCTTAATAAGGATTATGTGGTGTGGGAGGTGTGTTGATGCAAGAAGGGAAAGTAATTACTTACGAGTCAAGGAAACTAAAAGAGCATGAGTAGAAATATTCTGCTTATGACTTAGAATTGGCAGCCATCATACACGCCTTGAAGATGTGGCGACATTATCTTATGGGAAGGAAATTTTTGTTACTGACAGACCACCACAGTCTGACCAATTATTTTAGCCAGCCCACTTTAAACGCTAGGCAAGCACGGTGGGTAGATTTCCTAAGTGGTTTTGACTTTTAAATCAAACATCTGAAGGGGAAAGAAAACCGGGTGGCAGACGCTTTAAGTCAGAAAGTACAATGTTTGTATGAAATTTCCTTTAGCGAATGGAAAAGCCCCTTCAAGGAAATGATAAAAAAGGCAGTAGAACAAGATATTGTATACCAGCAAATAAAACACCAAGTACAACAGTCTACCAACGAGAAGAATCAGCAAGGATATGAGATGGATGATGTTGGAATGTTGTACTACAAAAAAAGGCTATATGTATCTAATCAAAACATCATTAAAAATCTGATTTTGGATGAATTTCACATAAGTCACTATGTTGGACACCCAGGATATCAGAAAATGATCACTGCGCTTCAGAAAGAATACTACTGGATGGGAATGAAGAAGAATGTGGCTGAGTATCTGGCACGGTTCTTGGAAGGTGTGGGAGGTGTGTTGATGCAAGAAGGGAAAGTAATTGCTTATGAGTCAAGGAAACTAAAAGAGCATGAGCAGAAATATTCTGCTTATGACTTAGAATTGGCAGTCGTCATACACGCCTTGAAGACGTGGCAACATTATCTTATGGGAAGGAAATTTTTGTTACTGACAGACCACCACAGTCTGACCAATTATTTTAGCCAGCCCACTTTAAATGCTAGGCAAGCGCAATGGGTAGATTTCCTAAGTGGTTTTGACTTTTAAATCAAACATCTGAAGGGGAAAGAAAACCGGGTGGCAGACGCTTTAAGTCGGAAAGTACAATGTTTGTATGAAATTTCCTTTAGCGAATGGAAAAGCCCCTTCAATGAAATGATAAAAAAGGAAACAGAACAAGATACTGTATACCAGCAAATAAAACAACAAGGACACCAGTCTACCAGCGAGAAGAATCAGCAAGGATATGAGATGGATGATGTTGGAATGTTTTACTACAAAAAAAGGCTATATGTACCTAATCAAAACATCATTAAAAATCTGATTCTGGATGAATTTCACATAAGTAACTATGCTGGACACCTAGGATATCAGAAAATGATCATTGCACTTCGAAAAGAATACTATTGGATGGGAATGAAGAAGAATGTGGCTGAGTATCTGCCACGGTGCTTGGAATGCCAACAAATTAAGGCGGAGCATCAACATCCAGCGGGATTATTGCAACCATTACCCATTCTGGAATGGAAGTGGGAAACCATTTCCGTGGATTTTATAACAGGGCTGCCTAAGACAAAGAAGAATAATGATTCTATCATGGTGGTGGTGGACAAATTGAGTAAAGCAACACATTTTATACTTGTGCAATCCACCTACAGAGCTATATAGATTGCCCATATCTTCATGCAAAATGTGTTTAAATTGCATGGACTCCCGAAGACGATAAATTCAGATCGTGACGTGAAATTCACGTCGGTCTTTTGGAAGAATTTTTTTGCAAAATTAGGGACACAACTGAACTTCAGTACAGTGTATCACCCCCAGACCGACGGAAAAACAAAGTGGGTGAACCAGGTGGTAGAAGACATGTTAAGGGCGTATGTAATGCAGCAACCAACTCAATGGGAGGAATATTTGCACTTGGTTGAGTTTGCATACAATAACGACTATCATACTTCATTACAAATGAGCCCCTTTGAGGTTTTGTATGGCCAGAAGTGCCACACACCCTCAAGCTGGGGTGGACCTGAAGACAAACTAAGGTTAGGGCCAGAAATGCTTAAGGAAATGGTCAAAATGGTACGCTCTAATTTAAAAGCTGCTCAGGATAGGCAAAAGAACTTCACTGACTAGAAAAGGAGGTTTAAAGAATACCAAGTCAGTGACCATGTTTATGTGAGAATTCAAGCAAGGAGGAGTACACTGCAATGGAGCGGTTGTGCCAAGTTGGCGCCCCGATATTGTGGACCATTCCAAGTTTTGGCAAGAATTGGGCCGGTGGCTTACTAGCTCAACTTGCCAAGTCACATTCGGGTCCACAATGTCTTCCATGTCTCTGTGTTAAAAAAATATGTTTATGATCCTAAACATGTGATCAGGTGGCAGGATATACAGGTGAGGATTATTTCCAGTAGACCAGTCTAAAAGTTTTCTTTAAAAGAAACTGATTTAGAATATTGCATGTTGCAGGTCGAACCGGAAGGAGAAGTCTTGGTCGAGCCATTGAGCATCCTCCACTGGAGAGAAGTATAGTTTTGGAAGCGAGCTATTACCCAAGTTAAAGTGCAATGGCAGCACTTTGGGCCTGATGAGGCCACCTGGGAAGATGAAGAGCTCATGCAGAAGGCTTATCCAGAGTTGTTCTTAGTCAACGAACATCAGGACGATGTCCAATTTCAAGAGGGGGAGATGTAATGCCCCAGGGGAATGTAAATATTGACTTTACTGTGGTTAAAACTGAATATGACATTGTTAACGGTTTTGGAATTTAATAATATTTTTATTATTTCTTTAATAAGATAAGAAATGTTTTTCTTGGAAAAAGATGCTGGCAACTTCTAGGGGGAAGTTGGGAGAAATGGTTGTAGTGAACTGCAACCCTAACTACCTCTCATAATTGGAAAGGTTTCCAGGGAAAAGAGGGGGAAAAAGTTAGCCTATGCTGTAAGCACAGGCAGAGGAAAAAAAAAAAAAAGATGGCTAAGTCTGGTGAGGACTAAATAGCCAAGCACTAGGTGAGAAATTTCTTGTCAAGGATAGTGGTCCTACAAGAGAGCACAAGGGAGAGATTCTGGTGCCGAAAGACGAATCTCGAGGTTGGGAGGCAGGTTAGAAGCGGCAGACAAGAGAAATTTCTACTTCTGTAAGACTACGGGGATCACCACAATACAGGAAGCAGAGGTGAGCAATTCTGTTGCAATATTATTGGCACATCAAATAGACAGGTACGGAAAATTCTAACTGCTGTGATTAAATAAGTCTGTGTCATTTAGAAAACTTAACAGTTGTAACAAAAACTTCTGTGTAGCTATGACTCACAAAAGAAAGAAAGCAGTATTATAATAATAACATTTCAAATGAAAAATGTTATCTGCGTGTTAAAGAAAATGAGAAGGTGATTTACACTTAGGACCCTCGTAGGTTGAGGTAGCTATTAGCAAGGTGTCACTGTAGGAAAACCGTGGGGTTGTAAGGAAAACTGAACCATGCAAAACCCCTGTTGAGGACCGAGGAATTCCTAAGGGAAGGGTAAGATGAATTTCTTGGGCAAGCAATGTTTTCCCCATTGCTAAATTCTGGTGTGTAGGGAGTTGAAAACTAGAACAAACAGTAAAGCTAAATGCCCAGAAGGAATGCTTAAGGGCGTATATGCATTTCATGGAAATTTACACAAGTATCAATGGTGCATGAAAACCCTAGGAACATTTTCTTTCCTTAAGGTAACGACATAGGAGGGCTTTGGCGTGCCGAATTGGTAACCCCCTAAGTCACGCGAATAAGCATGGTGGGTAATTGCTATAGTTTTGATTATATAATGAGCAAGACAGAACAAACGAGGTGACGATAATTTTATTAAGTCAACTTTTTAATAAACAAGAACCATGTGACATTCAAGTAAATTCTCGGAAGGAATGCTTAAGGGTGTATATGCATTTCATGGAAATTTACATAGGTGTCAATGGTGCATGAAAACCCTAGGAACATTTTCTTTCCTTAAGGTAAGGGTAGAGGAGGGCTCTAGCGTGCCGAATTGGTAACCCCCTGAGTCACGCAAATAATCATGGTGGGTAATCGCTGTAGTTTTGATTATATAATGAGCAAGTCAGAACAAACGAGGTGACGATAATTTTATTAAATCATCTTTTTAATAAACAAGAACCATGCGACATTCAAGTAAATAGACGAGTGTAGCTAGAGATATGCTCAAAACATTTCCATGAAAATGATAGCAGGAATCAAAGAAAACCGTGGTGAAACCCTTTGATAATTCTACTAACAATATAAGACAATGAATGAATGACGCACAGGGTTGTAACATATATTTAGATCTCTGACAACTGCTATAAGGAAAACATGTAAAGATACAATTATTATCCTCACACCAATCCTCTAGCATCGACCAAGTAAATAAAAATAAAAAAATAAAGCAACGTTAGATAGAGTGAGTTCCTTAAAAACCCGTGACAACCCATAATGAAAGTAAGACAAGGAACCTTGACCAAGGCTACTACATCCGTGCACCTTCCATTCAATTAAGAAATAGAATTATAAGGAAAATTACATGTTAACGTGCAAGAAATGTAGCAGAACAAAAGCCAGTCCATATCCAAACCCTTGAATCATATGCATAGACACACAGAAATTAATTCAAGAAAAAGCAGTAAATTTCCAATAGACTGATATCTCTCAGGTTAACCCTGGAGGATTAATATTGAAACATTGTTGTCCATTAAATAAACAGAAGCCTCGAGACGAAACCCTAGCAAGGGTAATTCAAAATTACAATAAATATCCTCTATTCGAACTTCACGTTGGAGTCAAACCCTCTACACGAATAGTTGTATAGGGTTTCAACACTCCTACATCATACAGTCTATCAAATACATAAAATTCTAAATATTGTGAGACTATAAGCTAACTAGGAAAACCATTTCAGTTAACAGTAGAAACCAAAACTCTGTCCAATTTGCAACAAGACAAGCTTCGTTGGAACCTTCAATCTGGAGATAAACCCCTCACCTGGGATTTCGGTGGCGAGTCTGGTGAAACGCTCCCATACAATGGCAGTGCATAGCTCCGGAGTCTTGGTGAAGGGTCCCTGCCAATAGAGACCCGAGTAACCATTAGTTAATGATGTTAGGAAAACGCTTGACCAGAAGAGCATTATGTCAGGAAATTATAATCATTGAAAACAAACTCACCTGACCTTTGCCAAACAGTGTTGACGCCATAACCTGGTTCTAAGAGCGCTAATGCATGCAAGGCCCCGGAGCCATAGCAGAACGAGACACGGAGGGCAAGCAGTGGAAAAATGGAGCTGGCGCCAAAATGTGGAAACAACATGACCAAACATATTATAGTTTATTCAACCCAGAAAGGAACCTGAGTCATAGATCTCCAAAACTCCATGACCACAATCGATGGGGTAGCAAGCCCGAGAATAGAAACTGCGAGAAACGAGCCTGCTCGTGCCATGCACAGGGCAGAGCCATAAGAAACCACGCAGAATCCAAAGCACATATCAAGCGTACAGATAATCAAATGTGCAATTAATAGAAATTGACAGATGTCCCTCCATATTATCCCTTTGTAGATCGCGAGGAGTCGGGAGTTTTCCCAAGGTGACAAGCAGTTAATGAACCTTGAGTGAATAGGACCAAACCTTTTATTGTCGCCGGAAAATAACGAACGGATAAATGACATGGAAAGCCCGAAACAGTAAAGCGCTGAGACATATTACAAAGTGACGTGTCATAACAACCATTTCATACGTTGGTAATACCCTGTAAAAAAAAAAATTATGATGGAGACATTACATCCCTACTGCGTGGAGTACAGTTAAAGCCCTATCGACTTCTGTAAACGTCTTCCTCATACATTGCAATTCAATCCCGGTCAAAAACCATATACTAGTTAACAATATTACAATATCATAAATATATTACATGTATTAAAAGTTATTCGAATTTTAACTTGTTTCTTAGTATGTTTTCAATCATGTAATTTTATTCTATATGGTTATGAATTTGTTATCCGCCATAATTTATTATGAAAATAAGCAAGCCACCAACCTAATTACAATTCCTATATAATTTTATGTTTTTAAGGAATTAAATTAAAAAAAAAAAACAAAATAAAACAAAGTATGGTAATTCTATTTTGTCTATGTCACGTATAATGATTATTAAGTAATATTAATTTGATATATATAAAATTGACAATCACCCAAAAAGTTAATATCAATTTGATATATATATAAATATTGACAATCACTCAAAATACCAATGTATGAGTGTGTCACATTCAATAATCACACTTAAATTAATCTTTATATATAAAAGGATCGGTAATTATTAGAAAAAATAAATATAGTATTTTATTGGTTATATTAAAATGATTGATATGTTGTTATATATAATATTATGAAAATATTCACTATTAAGAAAAAATGATAAAATAATATATATATATATATATATATATAATATATTTCATATTTTATTAAAATGAGATATAAAAATTTCAAAGGAATTTTTATATCTAATTTTAAATTATTAATTTTATATTTTCTAAATAGTTATTTCAAATTAATTTGATATAATTGATGCGAAATTAAATAATATTACAAGTTTATTATTTATTTATATTATTATTAGACTCAAAGATAGTTATTAAATGGTTTAAGGATATAGTTAAGTATCATATACACACTTAGTCTTATTTTACAAGAGATTTATCTATTAAAATAATCATTTGATGAAATCTTTGTTTCCCACATTTACAAGGAAAGATATGTTGTCTAAGGAGGGCGCTTTGTAGGTTATAGGCAAATGGCATATCAAGGAGTGCATTAATGATAAGGAGCATTAATTCTATTACTAACCCTTCGTAGAGGGATCTCTTGCAGAGAAATAAGCAATCTTTATCTATATTTGTGTTAAAATTATGCAGGATATAAATGCTAAATGCTCAACACAACTCATATTTTTTGAGTTAAGGTTGTTATTATATTTCTTCACTATATATTTATTTTAGAAGACATTTGGTGGATGTATATATGGGGACAATAGTCCAAACACAAACAAGGTTTAAGGTTTTTTTTTATTCATATGTGGTTGGATTTTTCATGGGTGTTATCAAGACACATTCACAATGTAATTTTCAATGAAAGTGTTGATTTATATATATATTATATATATATATTATATATAATATATATATATATATATATAAGGGTGGCAGGAGGGGGTAATTTTTTTTCTAAGAAAAAGGAAGAACATAGGTATGCTTGGGGTTTAGGTTACATTTCCAACAATGTTGTTAAATCCTATGCCTTATACCAAGGTTTAAGGCAAATTATGAATCTAGGAATTCAAGAAGTGATTTTTTTGGTAATTCCTTGAATATAATTCACTATTTATATTCAGTATCTCTCACCTCTTTCTTTTTGTAAGTTATAAGCCTTTGTATTACAGTTGTACAAAAACTACATGTGATAGAGCTCTAAGGCCCAACAAAAACCAACCATATTTAGAGGTCATGAGTTTGAGAGTCAATATTGCAAAAAAATAGCAGGAAACATCTGCCCAAAAATGGGGAACCAAATTTCCTCTTAGCAATTTATGCATTATTGAATACAAAATCAGAAGGAAAGGAACCTAAAAAGCACTGAGACACTATGTGGCAGCCGCATAGAAAACTACTTTGAGAGTCATGTTTTGCCCAACTAACACTCTAGAGGGTCTTCCCAGACCATTGGGTAGGGCTTGTAATAATCTTCACCCCTGTGAGCATCACCCGATGTAATGAGTGCTAAGTGAACTATTCAAAAATCATGAGAAATTAGTTAGTTACGACTACCTCTCATGGAAATGGTCATACGTGAATGACT
>APFE031458985.1:93535-105086 GCA_000404065.3 Pinus taeda | reverse complement strand
CATGCAAAGAGAGAACAAACACATTTGTTCTCTCTTTGCATGTGCAGGTGTCCATCCATGAGGAAAGTGGAGGATCGTGACCGACCAGAGCGAAGGAGTGAGAGCGACATCTCTTCATCAAACAAATAGCGCTGGAATCCAGTAAAAGCAACTATACATCAGTCAGAAAGGATGTAATTCACATTAACCATTATAAGACAAATGATAATGGAACCATAACAATAGTCATCTATCTTTTATTAATCAAAAATAGAGAAAGGTACAACCAATGTTCTGACGCTGAGTCCTTCTCAAGAGGGTCCAGCCAGCAAGTCTCATAAGCATTCACCCTTGGAGGTAGATCTCCCAAGACAAACAACTCCCTCTCTCACACAAGGAAACAAGACTTCACAACCTTCCTTAAGCTCTCTAGCAATCCACACTTAACACACCAACTGCCTATTAAGAGCAGCACTAAAGCACTATGAATTCCTCTATGTCAAAAGCTATATGTCAAAAACTATATCCAAAAAACTAGCTACTCATGGCAATGGTGGAGGCTTATATAGGAGAAGGAGTCTCCATGAATGGTGGAAGGATAAGCTTATCTCCAAGAAATGTGGCTCATATGACAAACATACATGCCATAGAAGGGAGGGCGACCTTTACAAAGCTAACAACCAGGTCTGGAATCATCTGGAACGCTGGCTGTTAGAACAAACTCGCCCAAACAGGATCAGCGCGGGTGCGTAACTGGACTGGCGCGCTGACATCGCATCTCATTAACAGAAGAGGTCTGGTCAGCACGACTTAGTACAAGTAGAGGACGTGCCGGCTATGAAATCCAATCAGCGCGGGAAACCCGTGCACTTTTGCGCTGGCAGCGCATCAATTGCACTATCATCCGCCAGTCAGCGCGGTTATTTCAATAACAGTCGCGATGATCCAATAAACTTAGGCAAAGAGGGATTTTTGGCCATTTCAGAGAGCATGAGAATGATGGATTTGATTTCATGACACAATAGGGAGACTGACAAGGAGACAGTGACAAATTACTGTGTAACAGACAGGAAGTTGAATTAAGGGGTACCATAGGGAAACCAGGAAAGATAATTAGATCTAATGGAATGACAAGTTTCTAAATAAAGAACAATGGGGCGTAACTGCACAATTATGCTCACTAGAGGTTCAAACATCGAAATCATCTATTTCTCTAGATCTCAAAAGTTATTGGACAATCAGTCCAAGGTATCTGAGAATCCCAAAGGCACCCGACTAATTCATGATCATGACCATGATATTAATTTGATTCCAAGAAGTGTTCCTCCAAACATCACACCTTACATATATCCCTATTCCTAAAAGAGTGAAATTGAACATATGGTCATGCATTTTGGCCTTACCAATGCACCTTCTACATTTCAATATTTGATGAATTCCACTTTCAAAACCTTCCTTAGAGAGTTTGTGTTAGTATTTTTTGTTGATATACTAATCTATATTAATTTTTGGAAGGATCATGTTCAAAATGTTGACAAGATGCTCAAACTATTAGAGGAGAAACAATTATATGCGGAAACCTCCAAATGTTTCTTTGGAGTACAAGAAGTGAAATATCTGGGTCATATTATATCTCATGAGGGTGTTAAGGTAGACCCTAACAAAATTAAATCCATTAAGGAATGGAAGATCCAAACAACCATAAAGAATCTTCGAGGATTTCTCAGGTTGACAAGGTATTATCGCAATTTTGTAAAGAATTATGGGAGAATAGAAGCACCTCTAATAACATTATTGAAGAAAGATGCATTTTCTTGGACTCTGGAAACAACTAAGGCCTTTGAAAATATTAAAGAGGTAATGTGCCAAGCACCTGCCTTAGCTATGACAAACTTCAAAAAAATATTTATTGTATAATGTGATACCTCAGGAAATGGAATTGGTGTTGTTTTAATGCAAGAAGGAAGACTCGTTTCTTTTGAAAATCATCCAATCAAAGGAAAGTATTTACACAAACCTATTTATGAGAAGGAAATGTTGGCAACAATACATGCACTAAAGAAATGGTGACCTTACCTAATGGGAAGACACTTCAAGGTAAAAACAGATAATGATAGCCTTAAATACTTTTTGGAACAAATATTATCTTCAGAAGATAGCAAAAATGGGTCACAAAGATGCTGGGCTATGACTTTGAAATCATCTACAAAAAAGGGAAGCAAAATTTTGTTGCAGATGCACTATCAAGAAAGGATGAGGATGTGGAAGGGTTTCCTTGTGCCATTTCTATTATCCAACTAGATTAGATAACCAAAGCAAGGGATGAATGAAAGAATGATGAAGAAGTGTGGATGCTCATTCAAAAGTAGCAGCAAGATCCCAATATATCTGATAAATTTAGCTAGAAAAATGATTCATTATGGTACAAATATTACTTATATATTTGTCATAATTCCCAACTCAAACAAAATATTCTTTTGGAATTGCACACCTCTCCCTTAGGAGGGTCCTCAGGATTTAAAAACTTACCACAGGGTCAAGAAGGAATTTTTTTGGGAAGGCCTTAAATCTATATTCAAAAGTTTGTGGCGGAATGTTTGGTTTTCCAACAAAATAAAGTTGAGACACTTAAGACCTTGGGTCTATTACAACCTTTAGCCATTCCAAGTCAACGTTGGGAGGAGGTTTTAATGGACTTTATCACATGTTTACCAAAATCCAAAGGAAAGAGTGTCATCATGGTGGTAGTTGATAGACTTACCAAGTATGCACATTTTTGTGCATTATCTCATCCATTTAAAGCCAGTATAGTTGCTATTGCATTTATGGAAACAATTCAAAAGCTACATGGAATACCAAAGATTATTGTAAGCGATAGAGATCCCATTTTCATTGGAATTTTTTGGACGAAATTTTTTTCTTGTCTCGATACTCAATTAGCTCATAGCTCATCTTCTCATCCTCAATCTGATGGGAAAACTGATATAGTGAAAAAATGTTTGGAAGGATATCTTCGTTGCTTTTGTATCTGATAAACAAACACAATGGATCAAGTGGTTACCTCTATTTGAATGGTGGTATAAAACTTTCTTCCATAATGTAGCAAAAATGACCCCATTTATGGCACTTTATGGATATCATCCACCATCCATCACATCATCTTTAAGATAAAATACTAAGGTTCAAGCAGTGGAATATCACATCTAGCATCAACAGGAAGTTCTCCAACTCTTAAAGCATAACCTCACTTGGGCGTAGAATAAAATGAAACAACAAGAAGATTAGAATCGCATCAAAATAAGTTTTGATGTAGGAGACTAGGTATTTTTACGGCTACAACCATACAAACAAATTCCCCTCAAGCAAGCTAAGAAGGATCATAGACTATCACCAAAGTACTATGGTCCTTACAAGGTGTTACAAAAGATTGGTACTATGGCATTCAAATTGGAGCTTCTTGCATCTTTCCATGTGCACCCAGTTTTCCATGTTTCATGATTAAAGAAGGTTATAGGTTACAATCTCCTAGTTCAAACAATATTTCCAGAACTTGATGAATAAGGAAAAATCATATTGGAACCTGAAGCAGTCACAGAAACAAGAACCCAGTAGCTATGAAATCGACCAATTTCAAAGTATCTCATAAAGTGGAAGAACTTACCCGCTGAAGATTCCACATGGGAGGATGAGAATTTTATATAGAAGCATCCATAACTACTCAAGATTTGAGGACAACACTTTTTTGAAGGAGAGGAGCATGTTAGGTCCCTATACTACTATTGTAGCCCCTTATTTTTATTGTTGTACCCATGTAGTCCCCATATTGTTATTATTGTGCCCATAAAAGACCACTATTGTTATTATTGTGCCCTTACATTATTATTGTTATGTAGGCTCTAATTATATTGTGACCCCTTAGAGTCCTATATATAGAAAGGAGGTATTTTCATTTGTATCATCCAATAATTGTTCATTTATGTAATGTAAAGGAGGTTTTCCCCTCGAAGAGGATAATTTTTAAGTCGACAATCTATATCTTTTTTTATCTAGTTACATAACAAGGAACATCATAGTGACATCCATCTAATGGATATGCTATCCCATCTATGTTGCCAATGAGATCACGTCTCATATAGAAGTGTATCTGAGCGTAGGAGCAAATTTATCCTTGTAATCTATTCCCTCCTTCTAAGAGAACCCCTTGGCCATAAACCTAGCTTTGTATTTCTTGATGCTACCATTTTCATTGTGCTTGATCTTATAGATCCAACATGATCCAACCACCACCCTATGAATTGGTATCACTACAACCTCTCATACATCATTTTGCACGACTAAGGAACATTTCTCAACTATGGCATCATGCGACACCTGTTGTTGTGTGTCCTCCTGATAGATGGAAGGTTTTTTATCTACTAATTAACTAGCCAATTACATGTAGTCATTGTACCTTCTTGGTTGTCTCCACTCTCTCCTACCCATCCCGGGAGTCCCCACAATCTCCTCAACATCCATGAGTTTCTTATAAACCTTTTAGTTCCTCCTACCAATAGTGGAGTTAAGAATATCCACCTTTATATCCTCCTAATTCATCTCTTTGATATGTTGCATCTGATGCTCTATGCTCTGCAAGCTCTTAGGAACACTTGCACCTGATCTAGTGCTCATACTGGTAAATGTAATATTTCTCTATTTCCCTTTATCATTTTGCTCAAATATAGGAGGTTTTGCTAACTCCTCACTCTAATCTTGAATTGTTGGAAATTCTCTAGATATCCTATACGCCTTGTCCTCCATGAAATTGACATCCTGCCTCAATATAATTCTCTTGACCCTTAGGATGAATATCCTATACTCATTATAGGTTTCGTTGCATCCAACGAAATAACCTCACTATGTAGTGTTATACAATTTCCAACATGTCTCTCCTCGAATGTGACAATACGCTAGGTAGCCAAATATCATAAGGTGACTAACATCTAGCTTCTTCCTTGTGAATGCCTCTTCATGTGTTATCTTTCCAAACGCTCTATGTGGGTACCTATTTTGAATATAAATCATCATATTGCATGCCTATTCCCATAAATAACATGGAATATCTTGTTCATATATTTTTTATATTGTTGCCTCTAAAATAGAGTGGCTCATTCTCTCATCAACCCCATTTCATTGCGGGTTGGAAGGAACCATCTACTCTCTCCTGATTCCTACCCTCATATAGAAATATTGGAATTCTTTGTTGGTATGCTCACCTATTTTTTCTGACTAAGTACTCCAAATATTTATGCCTATCACATTCTCCACTATAGCCTTAAACTCATGAAATTGATTGGAGACCTCATCCTTGGTATTCAAGAAATAGATCCAAGTCTTCATGGAGAAATCATAGAAAAAAGTCACAAAATACCCGTATCCCTAGAGATATTTCATCGACATCGGTCCACATATATCTAAATGCACTAGGTCAAGAATCACTTATGATTTTCTATCACTCATAGGAAAATTTACTTTCATAAACTTCCCTAACACACATCCCCTACAAACATCATTGTGTTATGTGCTCACCTTTGAAACACCTATCACCGTCTCACAAAGTAATCCAAGTGCTTCATGATGAATATGGCCCATCCTCCTATGCCATAACTCCCTCTAATCCCTCCGACTACTACTGCTAACTAGTGCCTTAGCAATGCCCGTCTACAAATTGTAAAACCAACTGCTCCTCACCCCAAGCACTATAATTGGCCTCCACTCCTTGTGCTTCTACAACACCTTTGCCCCTCTAAATATAATAGTGTATCCTCTATCCTGAAGTATGGATACAGAGGTCAAGTTCATCACCAAACCTAACACATGCAACACGTCATGAATCAAAATTGACTTTCCATTCTCCCTTTGAAATATCATAATCCCTCTTGAACCTTGGTTGCACTTGGACTTTTTCCCCATCTGAATATGCAATATGATATCCTCCCTTATATAGCTAAAGAAGTAATATATAACTCTTATTGAATGAAATGACATTTCATTGTCTGTATTGTTCAAAATATTGAGAGGGGGATGAATCAAGATTTCTTAGCAATTAGCACTTTTTAATCTTTTTTAGAGAATTAGTTAATCTTCAATTATTATTATTGTTCTTCTTCAGATGATCATAAAAAATAATAAATAGTAGACAACACCATACAATAATGCAGAAAGATAAAATAGAGGACACAAATATTTTTAGGTGGAAAACCCCTCCGTGTCAAAAAACATTGAACACTTCTTTAGTAATTCTCTTTTCCCTATTAAAAGAAAATTGATTACATCATGATTTCAGCTACAACTACAAGAGGCATCAACCCCCTAATGCATAGGCTACAACCTATAGGATGCTACTAGACCCTAATATCCTATTGCAACCAAAAGGACACCCCAACTCATTGTAGATCAGGCCACAACCTGATGAGTGCCCCAATGCTCAGTTTACTAGCTACAGTCATAAAGGATGCTTTGTTGTCCTGTTACTTTATACCCCAAAAATGAAGGGATGCCACAACGCCCTATGCAAGACATAACTTTCCCTAGAACCACCCTGCCACCCTAAAGTGTTGTCAGTCCACAACCTGAAGGTTACTCCAATCACCCAGAGGAGTCGGTGGATCATGTTTCAAAATTTTCACACTGGATCCCATGTACTCTAAATCAATGTAGAATAGTTGTAAGAAAGATGTATACTAAATGTCAAATTGTGGTAGCCACTGATCACTGTTCCCACAAATTGATTACTGCAAAATTCTATACATCAAAATATCATTGTTCAAGTGCACATCACTATCATTGCACATTGTATATCAATGTCACTACAGATCATTGCACAATAGTTGGCTATCACTGCATGTCAAGTCTCATGAATGAATAGTCATCAATAAACAATTACTGCTATCATCGAGTTGAACACGATGTTGCAACCATCTAGCACTGCTATCAAGTAATGATACAAACCAAGGTGCCTTAGGTCATCCCAATGACCTGCAATCAATGCTCTCAAGTTTTATCCTCAAAGAGCTACCAAAATATGTGTAATCATTGCTACTCAGTTGGTCAAGCCCTACTATCTATTCTTACTTCAATATGTTTTTCAACTAGATTAAAATGTCTTCAATACTTGATTCCCTGTAATATTACAATTTGCATTACTATACATAAACCCTAGGTTGATATTGTCATATGTCTTTGTGCTCAAGTGTATAGGTCAAATCAATCAACCAAAGTAAAAGGTGTGAACTCAATGTTGATGCTTTCAACAATACAACAACATTGGCATGTAGTATCTTGGTCAAGTATAGTCAAAGACTTGTCAACCAGAAGTAAACTCACTGCCCCAAACCATGTGTCATAGTTAAGTCTTGTTCAACGGGTTTCGTTAAGTTTAAGGTGTCACCTAGAATATGGATATTGTTGTCATATCTCTATAAGGTCAAAGTTAAACATTATAGAATGGTCACAAAGTCAATCAATGTTTCACTTCATAATCAAGGTACTTGTCATTTATATGTATGTCAGGTCCACTAATTAAGTAAATTCATATTTCATTTTGTCAACCAAAAGGTCATGTTCCTATGTTAATGTGATACTTGTTGTCCCATCACACATCATTGGATCATTAGATACAAATACTAATAGGTTGTCAAGTCAATATAATGTCAACTATCATGTTACAAATCAAGTTCATCATGTTCTTAGTTGTTGCATTCAAATCTATGTACATAACTCAATATTATCTTGAGTTATACTTCAGGTGTCACTTCATTGTTAGGACAGTGCAAGCTCATAACGTTTCAAGTCAAGTTGGGTACATTGTCACACATAGAAAGTGCTAAGGTTACTATAATTATGTCAAGGAAAATTCAACTAATATTGGAGCTACCCTCACTTCTTATCCTATTTAATATGTTGAAGCTTGGGTTGTTTGTCCAATTGAATGATTTATTAAAAGTGCATGACTTCAATGACATGATAATACCATCTTTGTTGCTATACAATGTTGGTAACTCCTCTAGCCAATCTGGACTATTGAATGAAACCCTTACTCACGTGATAATATTGCTAAAAGTGGAGTAAACTATTGTAACCTTTACTGTTGTAGGAATTATGAGTCTTTATTGCAAATTTCTTCCTGTCAGAATTACTGCAAATGATGATGTTAAATATTTTGAATACAATGTTCCTTCAACTTTCCATTCCATATGTCACAAGTACAAATTAGGCTAAAGTAGATGCAAAGACAATAGGTATATATATATATATATATATATGAAATCAAAGGCTTCTACGCTATGTTTCACACACAGGTATGTGGCCCTAATTTCATTCAAAGATGTAGAAGAAGGGTCTGCAAGGATTAATCAAGAAGCCATACTATCTGAGATTTATTTCTGAGCACCAAAATCCTTCTTCCTGGGAGGCTAAGATTACAGGATTCTTAGGTCTGAGGTGTTGTAAGAGATAAATGCCCAAATATATTCAAATAAGAAAAAATAAAAACTTAGAACTGTAAGGAAGCATCAAAAATACCTTATTTAGAGGTGTAATAGTCCTTTGCTTTCCAAAGAAGGGTCTCCAAGAAAATTTGTGCTATCCAAAAGCTGCAGACATTCTCCATAGCTAGGCCGAAAATTTTAAAGGGCTTACTCAAGAAAAATTTCATCGTGTAATGGTGACTTAGATGATGATGAATGTGTTTATTTTATAGTGTATAGGTTAGGCCAGTTAGGGGCTTCTTAGATAAATGTTAGAGAGTTTTTAGGAGATTATAAGATTAACAATTGCTTTGAATGATTTAATTAGCATCATTAAGGTCTTCTTAGGCTCTAAGCAAAGCCCATGTGCTCTTTATAATTAGGAATTAAGTTAGTGAAGGGTTGACTTGTCCACTCAATAGAATAAATTAATGTTATTAACCTTATTTAAATATTATTTCTAAGCATTATGCCTAGAAATATTCTTAATTATACTAGAATTTAAAATTAATGATTGGCTTAGTGCATATGGTCCTACCTAAGTGTAAAGTCAATGATTGGTTTACTACCT
This sequence comes from Pinus taeda, assembly GCA_000404065.3. Taxonomy (NCBI): domain Eukaryota; kingdom Viridiplantae; phylum Streptophyta; class Pinopsida; order Pinales; family Pinaceae; genus Pinus; species Pinus taeda. The sequence continues at coordinate 96,032 of APFE031458985.1, read as the reverse complement.
TTGGATATTCAAGTTATTTAACTTGTACGTGGTGAGATTATAGTGAGAATCCATGTCATATATTGACAATTGTTGGTGAATAAGTTGTCATGTCTCTACCCCCTAGGGTTTTAGCCCACAAAACTAGGTCTTCAACTTTAAACTCAATTTTATTTGAAACCAGAAGGAACCACAAGGTGTATCATATATCAACAGAAGCATCTCTTTGGGGGGAACCTAATGACCTAGATATTCAATACAAATTCAATGATTTTACCTACCAATATCCCTCAACAAAGTCAGGTCACATCCTTAGTCTAGGGAACCCAAACCTTATGAATTGGGTTTTTAACCATCCAACAATATAGATTCCATCATGATGTAATCCAAAAATTAATCAGAAGCGTTCATTAAACATTTGAAATTAATGACTAGTGTTTTTAGTGAAATTAAAACACAGTCAACTCCATGGTTGACATCAATGACAACACCGTCCAACAATCTCGCCCTTTGTCATTGATGGAAACATATGTACTCCTCCTGTGAGTGAAAATCCCCATGATATCATGCTTCATATCCTTCTCTAGATTTCAATCTCCTTCTCAGGTTTTTCTCTCCCCCTTTGACATCAATGATAAAGGATTACTCCCCCTGAGAATTTGCTTGCTTCATGTGAACTAGTTATCTCCCTATGCTCCCCTGATGAGAAGCCTTCTTGTAATAGTCTTTCAATGATGATCCTTGTGGACTTGTGTCATATATGTGTTACCTTTGAAGATAAACCTTCTTTCATGAACCTGTAATCCTTCAATTGTTCTATTCCCCTTGAACTATTATGAAGCTACCATCTTATTCAAATTATCTATCAATGGTAGACTTGTGCCACATACTATTGTAATACTCACCCTCTTCAAATTTCAAGGAGTTGATGATCTGAATCGTTCAAAACATCTACCATCTAACAGGCCATCTTGACTTGAGTCATTATCTGAAGCAACTGCCAATTCCTCGTGACCTTTTTCTTTTACGAATAATGAAAGCATGACTACTGAAACCTTCTTATTTGCTTGGTCTTCTTGTACTTGTTTCCTTTTCCAAACCTTCTTATTCCTACAATATGGAGCCATGTTCCCATAGTTATGACACTTGTAGCATTCAATGTTATCTATAGGCAATTCCATCTTATATCTGCAATCGCGAGTGCTATGGCCATAGTTATGGCATTTGAAACATTCAATGTTTGGCCCATCTAGCACTTATTATATTCTGAAAAAATCATCGTGGAACCTGTCTCATGATCTTTCAAACTTGCTTCTAGGGTTTTTTTCAGATAATGATTGTACGTGGCAAACACTTCACAATCCCTAGCCATATGTCCATAGTTAGCACATAAAAATAAATAAACATCAAATGAACGTATGTACCTGGATAATTGATCTGGATGTGGTGGCCCTTGATAATTGTTCATGTCAGCAACTTTACAATCCATTTCCATATGTCCAAATTTAGCACATAAAAAATAATAACCATTAAATAAACGAACATACTTGGAAGATTTTTTGTTCTTCTTTCAAGGCAGTGTTGTAGTCTATTTTCATCCTTTATCCTTGACTTCTTTGGTATCATTCTTTCGAATTACAACATTCTTCTTTGGTTCAACCATCTTCTCAATCTCACTGTGCAAAGATGTGGAGCTTGTACCTTCATTGATTAGAGCCTTACCTGTTCTTTTTGCCAATTATTTATCTATCCTATCCATAACCTGTAAATGGTCCTTTTGTTGGGCATGGAATCCCCCCAAGGCATGTTTTGGGGCTCAAAGCCCAAGTTTTGACCCAATATTGTTGCAAAGACTCCGCGAACTGTGGGTGCGTAGTGCGAAATGTATGATAGAGTCATAGGTTTGTCTACCCGAATTTTGTAATGTAATGTCGGCCTACCCATGGTTCGCGGACCATGGGATTATATAAATAGAGCGAGGCTCTAAGTGTAAAAGATAAATAAGTAATAAGGAATAGATAAGGTCAAGTCTAAGTGACAAAGGGTGTCTTGGGTCATAGACTAGGAGAAGGCTCTACAGCCGAGTGCACAAAGGCCTATTAGTTCGTAGCTAAGTGCGCAGACCCCTGCAGCTGAGTACGTAGGGCAGAATCAAGTCTGTAATCGAAGAAGATATTAATAAAGAAACGTTTTGTTACCAATTCGTGTATCTCTTCTTGGATTAATGCATGTTTGATGTAAATCGCAAATATATTGTCTATTTACTTTGTGCACCTATATGAATGGTTTTTGTTGATAAGTATAACTTAAAGCACACAAGTAGGCTAAAATAATCAACTAACATTGGAATACTAGTAAGGAATCGAGTAATAACAGTGTTCAACCCCCCAGTAGGGTTGCGTGAAGGTAGCATCTCAAGCTGAAAGGTAAGGGAAAGTGTGTGTAACTATGAGCAGGTAGGGTCGAAATGCGGACTTCTTGAACTCATTAGTCATCTCCAGGGTGCATAAACCTGGTT
>APFE031458985.1:3371-88556 GCA_000404065.3 Pinus taeda | reverse complement strand
CCTCTAAACCCCCAGTTAACTATGTGGGCTAGTCATCGAAAGAATATAACACAACCCAACAATTCCTTACTAGTATTCCAATGTTAGTTGATTATTTCTAGCCTACTTGCGTGCTTTAAGTTATACTTGTCAACAAAAACCATTCATATAAGTGTGTACAGTAAATAGACAACATATTTGTGATTTACATCAAACATGCATTAATCCAATAATAGATACACAAATTGGTAACAAAATTTTTCTTTATTAATCTCTTCTTCGGTTATAGACTCGACTCCGCCCTGCGCACTAAGCTGCAGGGGTCCACGCACTTAGTTGTGGACTACTAGGCCTTTGTGCACTCAGCTGTAGAGCCTTCTCCTACTCTACAACCCAAGACACCCTTTATCACTTAGACTCGACCTTCTCTCTTCCTTCTTGCTTAGTTATCTTTTACACTTAGAGCCTCACTCTATTTATACAATCCCATGGTCCATGGACCATCCATAGGTAGGCCAACATTACATTACAAAACTTGGGCGGACAACCCTATGACTCTATCATACATTTTGTGCTCTACGCCCACAATTCGTGAAGTCTTTGCAACAATATTGGGTCAAAACTTGGGCTTTGAGCCCCAAAACATGGCTTGGGGGGATTCCATGCCCAACAGGCCCCCAACACAAACATCATGACTTGCCCTTGATTCACTCTGTCGGTGAGGCGGTCTTGGCATGGAGTCCCTCCAATTGTTCCTAAATCGTGTTGAGGTAAACAACGCACTGAGTTGCTGCTTGTTGTATCTGTTGCATCCATTGTTCTGAGACATCTAATTCTGGGGTGCTTCTCTGCATTAATGTGTGCATCCCCTGTATGTGTACCAGCTTTCCTTCAATTTTCGTCGTGATAGTGAAGCCCTCATTGATCCACGAATCGATGTGCACTTTGAGAACTGCCTCCTTGTGACGCGTCACATCCACATGCTCCTTTAGTGCTTTAGTTTGCTGCATCCTTGCAAGCCTCTGGGTGAGGACTACCATCTGCGCAGTTCCTCAGACACTGTCATATTGTTGCTGGAGTTCTCGTGCTTCTGTTTCTAAGCGCTAAATGTTGGGGTCCTCCTGTAGAGTCATGATAACCTCGAGTGCTTCCTCCAACATGTTGTTGCATTCTCGCAATGCACCTCCAATTTCCTCCAATCCCATTGTAATAACACTAGCGCACTGTTCTCTAACTTCGAGGAGAGTGGATGGTTGTGCCTTTAACTGTAGCTCGATGATCTGAAGATTCAACTCTAGTTGAACCTTAGTCGTTTCTTCCCTGGCCTCACAGACTCCTGTAGCTAACCTATGAATCTGTACCTCTACTGGTATGTCTACTGGGATGGCCAACTTCGGGATGTGTCGACAAGCGTCATCTACCACCTGCACCAACTGTCGATTTTGCAACACCAATTCGTCACGCTACAAGCTGAATTTTTCTATGTTTATCTTTTGATTGCTGAGGACTTGGATCGTGTGGCTCTCCCTAGTGCACAACTCTGCCATTATCCCATCCTGTAGTAGATACAGTGTCTCATGCAGAAGGGCAGCTAGATTAAGGCCAAGGCCTTTCATCATGCTCACTAAAAATCTATTGGCCTCATTCACTGCTACTAGGGCCCCTTCTGGAAACACTATTGTGTTTTCCATCCATGTGTGTAACATCTACTCTACTTCCGAGGGTCCTACTGTGAGGTGGGTCGAAAAGGTCCCCGCCTAAGGGGAGTGCACCTGTAACTCCTGCAACTGGGCCTTGAGGGCCCCCAACACAGTCTGGTGTTCCTGCATGAAATCTTGAAGGGCCTTTTTTGTGACATCGCGTTCCATTTCACTGATGTCATGCAAATCACCCTCGCTTAGGGTGATTGGGTCAGTGGCCAATTTCGAGGCCTTGACCTTCTTCCTTGACCCTTCTCATTCTGTTGTGTGTGGGTGCTTCAACTGAGTTGGCACGGTCCCTGGGTCCATGCTCCCTTCTGTTATTTCTGCTTCCTCTACCTCCTACCCCTGCGAGGGAGTTGCTTGGCCCTCGTCCACCTTCTCAGTTGCTTCCTCTACCTCCTATCCTGCTGCTGCTTCTGTAGCCTTTTTCTGCTCAGCAACTTTCTATGTTACTTCCCGCACTACCTGTTCTTCAGCTGCTGCTATTTCCTTCCCTCTTTCCTTAGCCAACTGTGTGACACACAGCTTGGCATCGTCCTTCTTCTTCTGCGCTACTGCCTTCTCGAGTTTGACAAGATCTAGGGTGCACGATTTTGGGGGTCATGCCTCCAAGACAATGAAAATGGCATCGTCAGTGGCTACAAAAGGTAGCTTCGTCCACTACTTCACAAGATCCTTGTGTGCCCTGATAAAGATGTTGTGCATATCAGCCTTAAAGTTTGTAAAATTTTGCAAGCTGTTATACACTGTGGGTGAAAAGCGTGGCTTCCATTTGATCCACATCCAATGTTCATCTCCATTAGCACCCAAAATATCTTGATGTCGCGTATCCTTTTGGCATCCTTCATGGCCCAGAGCAAAGCATACTTCACGGCCTTTGGTAATTCTCTATCAATATTGGGAAATTGACTGTCCTCCAGTAGTTCACCCACTACAAGCACTATGGATAGCAACAACCACGTGTAGTGGAAGGTTTTACCCCACTCCTGAGCTTCGTGACAATTTTTCAAAAATTCTTCGTAGAGGAATTCAGACCAATTAAACATGACCCCTTCCACGCACTGCTCGGCCAATGTGACCACCAGCGCCTGTACCTCGTCAACGTAGAACATCCGCAAAACTTTGCCTGCAAGGATCTGATTGGCTATGCAAACTACTTTTTCCTTGATGCTGGAGATGGTGTAGCCGCTCTTCTTCTTTTCTAGCTTCTACTTTGTTTTCATGGCCTCCGCAAGGGCCAAATCACTGCCCTTTCCTTCAGCTATGATCACGGGGTCCTTTCCTTTATAGGGGAGCTGGGAAACACGGTGAATTAGGTCTGTCATGATGGGGATAGGCTCCTCCAGCCATAGATACCCATTATGCACTAGGCAAAGCAGCTGCCTAATGATGAAAATGGTGATTGGTGCGCAGTAGAAATGCGGCACCCATAGTAAGTTCAACAGCTCGACCTTTTCCACACCGCACAGCCACTTCCGTGGCTCTAACGTTGTCACCACCCCCGTAGTGTTCTACTTCATGAGGTTCCCAGTCTCCAGATGAGGGAACTTCTTGTGGTCAGTGAGGTCCCAATATTCAAACTTCATGGTTGGCATGCAGCCTAGGTGCATCCCTTCAAACACAATGTCATATGGGAGGAGCGGGGTCTGGAGTGAACTCTTGGTTTCGTCTAAGTCCTTTGGCACTTTGGTCTTCCCTTTCTGCAGAGGGACATATGCGGGCAACTTTGTCGTAGAGTGTGTAGGTTGAATATCCTCCTCCATGCCTTCGTCTTCTTCCTCTGTGATGATAAAGGCTTGCAAATCTTCTTCTTCCTCATATTTTTCTATCGTGACAACTTTCCCCTTCTCTGCCATCAATAGTTTGTTGTGCAGCAAGTTCCTTGGGGATGCACATACGAGGGCCATTGCTTGTTTATCCTTCTTGGGCCTTGGCATACGTGGTGATTTGGGGATTTTTGCCACAACCCCGGCACCTTATGGATTGTCTTCCATAGTTAGGGCCTGTGCAGCCTTGCCGGCGATTACCTCTTCTATTCCCAAACCATCCTTAGTAGTTGTCATTGTATCTAGGCTATAATTTGCCACTCGTGAATTCAGGGGCTCAATCAATGCTTGGCTCACAATGCTCAGGGCTCTGCTCAATCGCTAAATTCTCAAATGACCAAGTTTTTTTTGCTGGCCAAGCCTTTGTGTTTTATAGTGCCATTTGAATTCAAATTCGATTGTTCCCCCCAATTCTGGTCCATTAATGCTTTTTAGCCAATAGATTTTCCCAAATCTTGCCCATAAATTGTGTCTTAAATTCCTGCACCCACTCCATTTGGCCTCAAGTTGCACATCCTGTTGTGAATAGTGAGTTCAACGATCACTTTTTGGCCAATCCGTGTGGTAGCGTAGCCCCCCATGCGCAGTCTTGGGCTTTGTGACTCTATACTTTTGTGTGCATCCCCAACATCACACAGCTCTTAGGAAAAATAGTTTATAGTCTTGCATTCCCTTCCAACTGCCTTGAGCGCTAAGACTATTCTTCCCGTAGCTAGTCAGGTGGTCGCACCACCCATGTGGGGATCCATCCTGTCCTCCACCATAGTTCATGGAGAATCCCCACCTTTTGTTGTTGTGGTCGGCATCATGCACTGGACCACTTGCAATGCGCTACCCTGGTCACTACTCTTGGTGATATGCGGTCCCAACCAAGGTAGCAGACTAACCAATTTAGGGTGATAGTTCTCACACTTGTCAGTATGATCGTATGCACCTTGCCTGACCATCCTAGGTTCTTTGACAAGAAATGTTTCCTTTATCTCATCCTCTAGCTTCTTGACCTCCACGTCCATCAAAGTGCTTTTCTTTGTTAATCGTATCCTTTCTTTTTCAAGTTCACAGAGTCTAAAGTTTCGCCATCAGATTTCTTTCTCAAGTCCAATGTGTTCTGTTTCTTGCGACTATGTGATTCCTTCTTTCCAGGCTTCGTGAATTGTTGTATCTACAGGTGTTTCTATGTGTGGACTAGGCTTTTCATGCTCCATAGGGATTACAACCCTTTCTTCATACTTCGGCTTCGGAAGTGCTCGCATGGTCAGGGTTTTTCACATGGTCCTATAATGCCATAGAACTGCTGGTACGCGCAGGTTCTAATCAGTGCATCTCGCATGGTGGACTGCATTCAGTACTTTGCTCACTTTATCAAAGGATTCCATGTGGATAATCCTTGGTGTGCTTGGTCTTATCATACTTCATCGTCTGCACCCTTGTCTTGCCTGCTCCTGCTTGTTGGTCATGTTTCCTATTGCGAGGACAGTGTGTGTTCATGCACGTTCGTACCATACGCCTGTACCCATCTAGAGAGGTGGGTGCGCACATTGTTTTTTCCATCATATCTAGCTTTCATCTGCATTTGAGGCTTTCCAAACCATATGAGCATCACCCTTCTGCATCCTCGCTAGTCCTCAAAATTTTGCTGGTGCGTACCCCACCACCTTGCGGGCGTAGCGTGCAGTGCCCATTTCACAGTGTCAAAATGCTGTTGTTCCGGTACTTCTCTTTAAAATTTATTCAGGAAATAATCTACCATGGTCAGTTCATCATACATAGGTATATCTCTTGCCTCTATTTCTACACAGTGTAGTGACTTTATCATCGTGTTGCAATTGAGTGCGGTTACCTCATGTAACCGATTCTGCCATCTTTCTATCTCCTCGTCTGAATCTGAGGTGTAGGAGCTTTCACACTCCCACGAAATCCTACCATCCACCATTGGATTTCCCCAATCCTTCTCTCACACGGTTATATTGTAGATAAAATCTAGATCGTCATCGCTGTCATAGTCGTGCATTGGTTCTATGTAGCGTGATCCTTCCGCAGGGTCTAGACGTACCACTATGCGTAGTGACTTTTTCTCAAAAATCATTTTTCACTTCTTTAGATCTATCACTCTATTCATACCAGTGGCCCAATCTATTCCCAGTAGCATGGAATACGTATTATTGTCATCAACAATCTCTATCACTTCGAAATTTGAAAGCATGCTTGCACGTTCGATATTTACCATTATTCCCTACAATCTTCCCATAGTTAGGATCTTTTGTTGGTTCTCCATCCTCAATTGAATAGGAGACATGTTGGGCATGGAATCCCCCCAGAGCATGTTTTGGGGCTCAAAGCCCAAGTTTTTAGTGATATTATTGTAAATCTTCGTGAATTGCAAGCACGAATGTATGTTAGATTCATAGGGTTGTCCGCCCTAAGTTTGAATGTAATGGCAGCCTACCCATGGTCCGCGAACCATGGGATTGTATAAATAGAGTGAGGCTCTAAGTTGTAAAGGGAGGTTAGGAAGTTAGAATCTAATGGATAGAATGAGATAGTGAAGCATAGAAGAAGAGCCTAAGTGTGTCTTGGGTAGTAATAGTAGGAAGAGGCTCTGCACCTGAGTGCATAGAGGCCTAAGTAGAATCCGTTGTTGAGTGTGTGGACCCTGCAGCTAAGTGCATAGGGTAGAATAGAGTCTGTAACCAAAGAGAAGATTAATAAAGAAATATTCTGTTACAAATTATGTGCATCTATTCTAAGTTATTACATGTTTGATCTCATTTACAATTATATTGTTTATTTACTGTGCGCACTTATATGAATTGTGAATATTGTTAAGTATAACTGAAAGTGTACAAATAAGTTAAGTTACTCAACTAATATCGGGCTATGAGTAAGGACTTGTGTAATAACACTATTCAGCCCCTGAGTAGGGCTATGCAAAGGCAACATCTCAGGCTGCGAGGTACGGGTAAGGACGCGTAGCGACGAGCACACAAGGTCGAACTGCGGACCACTTGAAACCATCAGACATCTCCATGGTGTGGAAACTTGGTTCTAGCACCCTCCCATACTACTTCAGGTGAGACCTCAGTCCGCGCTCCATAGATTGTTGCCGAAAGGGCCAGTAGTACTGGGATTTGTTTGGCTAAATCACCTCTGAACTTGGGTCAGGCCCCAACAAGCCAAAAAATTGTTCTATTGCTGGGATCGGGATCTGCATAAGGGATGTCTGATGTCATGGAACTAGAATCCAACAAAGAAAGAAATTGAAGGGTGGTTGGATAGAAAGATTCACAAGTTCGCAGTGCAGGAAAAAAGGAATCCATGAGTATCAAAGGAATAGTGGTTAGAATGCTACTTATATATGGAAATCCATGAAATTTTCTTTGCATCGTTCCCCTCTGAGCTGTACAAGTGGATCGTGAAGCTAGAAGATAGTCAGAGAAGGTATAGGCTTGAAAAACCGATTGTGTGGACTCCAGAATTAGTGCGCATACTAGAAGCATTGGAAGATAAGATCATGCGCACTGTGGACCATTGGCTTGATCGAATTATAGGAGGTTTTATCATCGAGTTCGCGGTAGATATGACTGTCAGCTATAACGAGGAGGAGAAATGCATCCTCAAAGGACCGGGAGGTAAGTACATTAAATTGTTGAACACTTGGATTAAAATGTTATTGTGTGAAAAACGAGTTATGCGAATAAATTAATGTTTGGGACTATGCGAAGTGGGAGGATCTATAGAAATGAAGGTAGCGTAGCGATAGAAAATAGTCCCTTGATTTTGCCGCAGTGGGAAAGTGAGGAAGAGCTCACGAAAGTTTCTCAAAGAAGTGCAATAAGTCTGATAAGGCAATGAATTCCACGCATACCACCACCGGTTTCACCATCATCACCCCGCTCTCCGCCCACACCACCTCCACTACCACCACAGTTCAATATGGCGAGCGTGATAAAATTATTGGTATTAAGAGGAGTAGGGAATGAAGATCCGGACCAATTTTGGTTCATAGTAAAGGTTGTATGGGAAGCACGAGTTGTGGATGACAATATAAAGAAGGCAACGCTTGTAAGCGTGTTGCAGGATCACATACTAATTACATTAAGCACTCTAATGACCATCAAAATGCAGGGATTGCAGATATCTAGGCCACACTGAACAGGGAATTTAATAGTCCAAAATCGGAGACACAATCGATTATCAGGTTTAAGGAAATAGTGATGCTTCCAAGCAAGACCCCATGGGATCTGGACCAGAGACTGAAGAGTATGATTCATGAAGCCAACATGAACTTGACGAATGGGCAACACCATGCATGGTTTGTAGCGTCACTAACACTACATTTAAGAATGGCGTTGTCACAACAGAAGCTATCCACCTAGGCCGAAGCTTTGGAGATTGCAATGAGATTGCACAAGACCCCAATAAAAGATCTTGGTCTGGGAGTCCGAAAAATCTACGTGCAACTGCAAAATTTATGTCTGGAAATGCAGAGTTTGAAACAGGACAGGAAAACTCGACTAGAGGCGCGCGAGGAGGTATGGTGCATAAAATGCAAAGGCCAGGAGCATGACAAGGACCAATGTCCAGTATTCATGAGCTACTTGGCTGGAGGAGGGTCGATGCCAATAAGACTAGAGGCACAAGTAGGGACGAGCGTAGCACCTGCATTATGGTGTGTGATTTGTCAGATAGGAGGAAAACACACTACAGATAATTATCACCTATTGCAGAAGTATACATAGACATCCCAACAATTGTTCTATAATTTTTGTAGGTCGGTAGGTCATGATGAGCGCACCTGTAGACGTTATGAGCTGATGATGGATCAAACTCCTACCTATAGAGTACAAAATATGAGCCCTCGATCCGAATGCAGGGATGGCACGTGCTGGATTTCAGGGGCGCAGATGAGGTTTGGGTGGAATAGGACCAGGAAGGGGTCGCTGAAAACTAATTTGTTACAATTGCAGAGGGATAGGGCACTATGCCTGCGATTGTTTGAATCCAACAAGAGCATCATGTTTATACTGTACCCAATTTGATCATGAGATGGAGGACTTCCCTACATTGATAGTGAGGTTGTGTGATAAAGGAGTACTCCAGCCTCCCCCAACTCATAACCTACAAATGATGAGGTTTGAGCCACGCGAAGAGGACCCAAATATAAACATAGTGCTTCGAAATGGTATCACAACAGGAGATGACAAAGGTAAGTAGCCAAAATAAAGTGCATGGATTCGCAAGGCTCCTACAAAGGAACTTGAATTTGATTTGGAGCGTGCGAAGGAGACATGCATGGAAGCTAAGAAGAGCTTCATGGAGGCCTCCACTTCAAGTAGTAAGGATCAACTAGAACCGAGGATGGATCCTTCAATGCTCACTACCTTTCTAGAGACATGCATGAAACTATTGCATGACAAAAAGGCTATAAAAGGACTACAAGAACTTATCACTTGGTGCGTTGGGTGAGCAGAACCGCACATAGTCAAGAAACTTGGAAAGCATGCATTGCGAATAGGAAGGGAAATGAGATTGACTATGCAAATTGGAGAGTACGAAATGGATCAAGTAATTATAGATCTCAGATTGGACATGAATGTACTACTAAAGCAAACATGGGAATGCATGGGCAGACCCATGCTACCATGGTCTCCTATTCAATTGTGAATGGCAAACCAGCAGAAGATCCTACGGATGGGAAGATTGCAGGGGATAACAGTAGATATCGAAGGTCATAGCACATTGGTAGACTTCAAAGTGATAGAGATTTTTGATGATAGCAATCCCTATCCTATGCTACTGGGAATAGATTGGGACACTGATATGAACGGAGTAATAAATCTAAAGAAGCGCAAAATGATTTTTGAGAAAAAGTCACTACATGTCGTGGTACATTTAGACCCCACGGAAGGAGCACGCTACACAGAACAGGTGTGCGACGATGATAGTCATGACAACCTCAACTGTATCTACAACATAACCACTCGAGAGTAGGATTGGGTGAATCCAACAGTAGATGGTAGGATTTCATGGGAGTGTGAAAGCTCCTGCACTTCGAATTCAGACAAAGAAATAGAACGATGGCAGAATTGGTTACACGAGGTAACCACGCTCAATTGCAACATGATGGTAAGATCACTATGCTGTGTGACAACAAAGATAAGGGATCTACCTATGTATGACAAATTGACAATGGTGGATGAATTCCTGGACAAATTTGAAAGAGAACTATGGGAACAATAGTGTTTTGATGCTCTAAAATGGGAACTACGTGCTATGCCCACAAGGTGGTGGGGTACGTAACAACAGAGTTTCAAGGATTGGCGCAGATGCAGAACGATGTTGCGCCTACACTTTGGGAAAGCACAGATGTGGCTAGTAGACAAGTATGACAGATGGGATGATCCACGTACACACCTCACGAAATGGATCAAGGTATATGGGAAGAGTCGCAGCCTGAATGGGTGCATTTTGTAAGGACTCTGGACACCACATATCTCCACAATGGTATGATATTGTCCACTTTGGGCCTAAGCCCTCATGGATTTGCTTTTGGACTTACCCCAAAAGGCCTCATACCAATGGAGATGATATTTGTCCATCTTTATATACCCATGATCCTCCCCACTTCTAGTCAATGTGGGACTTTGGTCGTATACCCAACACATTTGTTCTGTCATACCTTGGATGTCATACCCATGAATTGGTATAATGAGACAGAGCTCTGTCTTGGTACGAGTGAATGGGATATCTTGTGCGAGGGATTTCTATTAACTTTCACATTTGAAGATTGCTAGTGGGATACTATTGATGATGCGCTACAAGCAGTAAAAACAACTATCTTTAAAACACCCCAGGAGCCAATAGAAGTGCTTCAGCCAGAATGGGGGACACAGCTGGGTTGTGCACTGGAGTGTTACAATGTACATGTTGAGGAGGATGATGAGGACCCATGAAATATTAACATTCTAGAAATGGAAGGTTGTCGCGAGGTTTGAGGACCATTGATTGAGGACCTTGACATCACTGCGCCGCTAAAAACAAAACAGGTAAACATTGGAACAGAGGCAAAACCAAAGTATGCAACGCTTGGAGACTATTGATATTATGCCATAGTGGATAAGGTTGTTGAGTTGCTTCGCAAATACCAAGAATTATTCCTGACCAAAATTACGGATTTAAAAGGGATAGTTAGCGACTTAGGGATGATGAAGATCACCCTAAAACCTGACACGAAGCTGGTTAAGTAGAGACCTTACCACTTGAATATGATATATAAGGAAAAGGTCCACGTAGAATTAGACAAAATGCTCACAGCTAGAATTATTCAGCCAGTGGAGGAATCCAACTGGGTGAATCCAATGGTAGTACATGAGAAAAAACAGAAGGGCGAAATAAGAATATGTGTGGACCTCATAAAGTTGAATGACGCCTATGTACACAACCCATTCCCGACACCATTCACAAATAAAGTATTGGAAAATGTTAGTGGACAAGAAGCCTACTCATTCACGAATGGGTTCTCGAGGTACCACCAGATTAAGATCACACCAGAAGACAGGAGAAAAATCACCTTCGCAATGAAATGGGGTTGCTTTCAATACATTGTTATGTCGTTTGGGTTGAAGAATACACCAGCCATTTTTTCGTGCATCGTTGTTGCCGCGTTCAAATAATACATCCACAAATTCTTGGAGGTCTATCTGGATGATTGGACTATCTTCGAATTAGTTAAGCACCATGTAGCAAGCTTACGCTTGATGCTAGATACTTACCGATGACACCAGATTGCGCTGAACCTTAATAAGTGCACATTCCTCGTTCCCTTTGGAAACCTATTGGGACATGTGTTCTGAAAGCAGGGATTGATGGTGGACCCTCCAAAAATTTCCGTTATTCTAAATTTGGAAGCACCGTGAAGTGTTAAATGGTTGCGCACTACCTTGGGACACATGGGGTACTATAGAAAGTTTATCAAAAGCTATGCCCAAATCACTGCGCCAATGGAACAACTATTGAAGAAGGATGTTACATTTTGTTGGAATGATAATTGCATGAAAAGTTTGGATGTCCTGAAGGGGAAATTGGCCTCTACTCCAATCCCGGTCTTCCCAAAATGGGATGTGGAGTTTCATGTCCATGTGGATGCGTCATGTATTGTGCTAGGAGTAGTGCTTACACAAGAGGGCGGGGAAGGCTTGGATCACCCTATTTCATTTGCAAGTCGAAGGTTGTCCAAAGCAGAGAATAACTATTCCACCATCAAGCGTGAGGGGTTGGTGATGGTGTACACGCTCCAAAAATACCGACATTATTTTCTCGGGGGACATTCAAGATGTCTACTGACCATTCCACCCTGAAATACGTGGTCAATAAGCCTATGTTGGGGGCCGCATGTAGGTGACTTTTATTATTACAGGAGTATTATTTTGAGGTCGTAGTCAAGCTAGGATGCCTAAACACAAGACCGGATCATTTATTGTGCATTGAGACGAGCGAGGAACCCACTAATCTAGAGGAAGGATTACCTGATGCACAGCTCTTTGCGGTGCGCATCGCGGACGAGCACTTCGAAGATATAATCCATTTTTTGACAACAGGGACTACACCAAAGGAATATTCCATCCAACAGAAGAAGGAATTGGTGGTACACACGGTGGATTTTTTTGCTATCGTGGAGCATCTATACAAATTGGGAAATGATGAGATATTGCGAAGATACATACCTGAATTTGAAAGAAGTCAGATCCTCATGGAAGCACATGGGGGCATTGTAGGAGGACACTATGCAGGATGAGCAACTACACAGAAGATTCTCTGCGTAGGGTTCTAGTGGCCAACCCTACACCAGGATTCGAAAGCACACTGTAAGGCCTGTGATATATGTCAAAGGACTAGGAAACCAACACAGAGGGATGATATGCCACTAAATCTACAGATGAAACTATAGTCGTTCGAGAAATGGGAAATCGACTTTATGGGACCAATCAAACTTCAGGGAAAGATGGGCGTGCACTACATCATCACCGCAACAGAGTGTCTGACACGATGGGCGGAAGCACAACCAGTAAAAGACTGCACGACTGCTACGATTGCGAATTTTTTGTTCAAAAATGTATTAACCCGCTTTGTTTATCCAAAAATATTAATGAGTGATAACGAAACACATTCCTTGAATGAAACTATCAGTGCACTCATAGAAGAATTCCAGGTGTATCATTAGAAAATTACATTGTACCATCCACAAGCCAATGGGGCTGTAGAAGCTTTCAACAAAATACTGGAGACTGCACTAACCAAAGTGTGTAACATGCAACAAAATGATTGGGAGCTGCACATACCTACCGGAATATGGGCTTACATGACAACATGCAAAAAGTTGACAAGACAAACACCCTTCCGGTTAGTTTATGGCATGGAAGTTGTCACGCCGATGGAATATATCCTACTTAGTCTATGAATAGCAGCACTCATAGGAATGACGGACCACAAAACTCTGGAGGAATGGCTCGTACAATTGGAAGAACTTGAGGAAGAACAGTTTTTGGCTGGATTTCATTAGCAGGTACAAAAGCAATGTGAAAAATCCTGGCACGACTAACAAATCAAGTTGTGCACCTTCAAGGTAAATGACTTAGTGTTGTTGTATGATAGTAAGTTTGAAAATTTTCCAGGAAAATTCAAAATGCATTGGCTGGGACCATACGTGGTTAAGTAGGTCACAGATGGAGGTGCGGTCTAGCTAGTCAAACAGAATGGGGAACCCTTCCTAGGTAAAGTAAATGGCAGTTGCTCGAAGCCCTACACGGGTGGAACGAGTATCTGACTAACTGGCTGAAGCACAGTTTTCGCGACCCGAGTTGGACAAGGGTGTGGGACTATAAATATATGTAGTAAATGTTGATGCAAATGTAAGGAAACAATGCAGCCATGGAGGTCTCAGAACAAAGGAGTAAGTAGGTTCAACAAGCAGCGACTTAGTGCGCTACAGACATTAGAACCGTTCGGGACCGGTTGGAGGGACTCCACACCAGGATTGTTACGCTGACAAAATGACTCGAGGGTGAGTCACGATGTTTATGTTGGGGGTCGGTTGGGCATGGGATCCCCCCACAGCATGTTTTGGGGCTCAAAGCCCAAGTTTTGAGTGATATTATTGTAAAGCTCCGTGAATTGTGGGCGTGGAATGTATGTTAGAGTCATAGGGTTGTCCGCCCTAAGTTTGAATGTAATGTCGACCTACCCATGGTCCGCAAACCATGGCATTGTATAAATAGAGCGAGGCTCTAAGTTGTAAAGGGAGGATAGGAGATAGAATCTAATGGATAGAATAAGATAGTGAAGCATAGAAGAAGAGCCTAAGCGTGTCTTGGGTAGTGGTAGTAGGAAAAGGCTTTGCAAATGAGTGTGCAGAGGCCTAAGTAGAGTCCGCAGCTGATTGCGTGGACCCCTGCAGCTGAGTGTGCAGGGCAGAATAGAGTTTGTAGCTGAAGAGAATATTAATAAAGAAAGATTTTGTTACAAATTCTGTGCATCTATTCTAAGTTATTACATGTTTGATCTCATTTTCAATTATGATGTTTATTTACTACACACACTTATATGAATTGTGAATATTGTTAAGTATAACTAAAAGTGTACAAATAAGTTAAGTTACTCGACTAATATTAGGCTACAAGTAAAGACTTTGATAATAACATTGTTCAGCTCCTGAGTAGGGTTGCGCAAAGGCAGCAACTCAGCTGCGAGGTACAAGTAAGCATGCGTAGCGACGAGCGTGTAGGGTCGAACCGTGGACCACTAGAAATGATTAGACATCTCTAGGGTGTGAAAATTTGGTTCTAGCACCCTCCCATAATATTTCAGGTGAGACCTCAGTCCGCGCTCTACGGATTGTTGCCGAAAGGGCCAGTAGTACTGGGATTTGTTTAGCTAAATCACCTCTAAACCCGAGGCAGGCCCCAACAAGCCAACAAGACCATTGCAACGCGAGCATGCCTATGCACTCCCATGTTTGTTTTGGCAGAATGTTCACATCCTATCCTAGATCCATTTCATATTTTGTGATTTTTCCAGTAAATCTCATCTCCCTTCCTGTTAGTGTTGCGTGTTTTCCGAGCTTCCAGACTACGCGCGGTTCTCTGGGTCTTGTACATCTAGTGATGAGTTCTTGCAGCCCTCTCACCACTTTGATGTCACGCAACAACTTCATGCATGTCTCTAAAAAGGTAGTGAGCATTGATGGGTCCATCTCTGGTGCTATTTTGTCTCTACTACCTGAAGTGGAGGCCTCCATGAAGCTCTTCTTAGCTTCCATGAATGTCTCCTTCATGTGCTCCAAATCAAACTTTGGTTCCTTTGTTGGAGCCTTGCGAACCCAATCACTCTCTTCGGGCTACTTGCCCTTGTCATCCCCTGTTGTGATACTGCTTCAGAGCATGATGTTTACATTCGGGTCCTCCTTGCATGGCTCAGACCTCATCATTTGCAAGTTCTATGTCAGGGGAGGTTGGAGTGTTCCTTTATCGCGCAACCTTACTATTAGTGTGGGGCAGTCCTTTGTCTCATGATCAAACTGGGTACAATATAAACATGATGCCCTCATCAGATTTGTACAATCGCGGGCATAATGCCCTGGCCCTTCGCAATTGTAACAGAGCAGCTGTCTATAATGCCTTCCTTGTCCCATTCCACCTCGACCTTGTCCACGCCACTGAAACCTAGTGTGTGCCATCCCTGCATTTTGATCGAGGGCTCGTGTTTTGGTCTAAACTCTGTAGGTAGTAGCCCGATCCATCATCAGTTCATAACTTTTATAGGTACTCTCATCATCGCCTACTAACCTACAGAAATTATAGAATAACTACAGGGATGTCTGTGTATACTTTTGTAATAGATGACAATTATCTGTAGCATGCTTCACTCCTATCTGACAAATCACACACCATAATGAAGGTGCCACACTCGATGTTTCTTGTGCCTCTGGTCTCAATGGCATTGGCCCTCCTCATGCTAGGTAGTTTGTGAATACTGGACAATGGTCCTTGTCATGTCCCTAGCCTTTTCACTTTATGCACCATACCTCCTCGCGCGCTTCTGGGCGAGTTGTCCTGTCTTGTGTTAAGCTCTGTATCTTGAGACACAAGTTTTTCAACTATGCATGGATTTTTTGGACTCCTAAATTAGGATCTTGTATCGAGGTCTCATGTAGTCTCATTGTGATCTCCAAAGCCTCGGCCTGAGTTGACAACTTCTATTGTGACAACACATTCCTTAGATGCAGCATTAGTGATGCTACAAACCATGTGAAATGTTGCCCATCTGTCAAGGTCATGTTGACTTCATGAATCATACATTTCAGTCTCTGATCCAGATCCTAGGGGGTCTAACCTGGAAGCATCATGATTTCCTTAAATCCGATAATCGATTGTGTCTCTGATTTTGGCTTGCTAAATTCCCTTTTTAGCATAGCTTGGATATCCGCAATCCCTACGTTTGGATTGTCATTGGAATGCTTCATGTACCACATCAGTGCGTGATCCTGCAAGGTGCTAACCAGTGTTGCCTTCTTGATATTGTCATCCATGACTCCTTGTGCTTCCCATACATCTTTTACTATGAACCAAAACTGGTCCAGATCTTCATTCCCTACTCCTTTGAATACCGACAACTTTATTGCGCTTGCCATATTGAACTGTGGTGATGGCGGAGGTGGTGTAGGTGAAGATGGGGGTGAATGTGGTGAAATTAGTGGTGGTGTAGGTGGGGGTGGTATGCGTGGAATTTGCTGCCTTATCACACTGATCGCACTTCTTAGTGAAACTTTCACGAGTTCTTCCTCGCTTTCTCACAGAGGTGAAATCAAGGGAATAATCTCTAATTCTTCGCTACCTTTGTTTTGGTAGATCCTCCCACTTCATGTAGCCCCAAACGTCAATTTATTCACATAACCCACTTTTCACACAATAGCATTTTAATCCAAGTGTTCAAAGATTTAATGTAATTACCTCGCGGCCTTTTGATGAAGTGTCATTCCACCTCGCTATAGCTAACTGACGTATCTACAGTGAACTTGGTGATAAACCCTCCTATAATTCAATCAAGCCAATGGTCCACAATGCACATGATCTTATCTCCTGATGCTTCTAGTTTGCACACCAACTCTGGAGTCCACATAATAGGTTTGTTGAACCTACACCTTCCCTAACTGTCTGCTAGCTTCGTGATCCACTCGTACAACTTAGAGGGGAAGGATGCAAAGAAAATTTCATGGATTTCGGTATATAAGTAGCACTCTAACCATTTTTCCTTTGATAGTCACGGATTCCTATTCTCCTGCACCGTGAACTCATGAATATTTTTGTCCAACCACCCTTCAATTTCTTTCTTTGTCAGATTCCAATGACATGACATCATACATCTCTTATGCAGATCCTGGTCTCGGAAATGGAACCATTTGTTGGCTTATTGGGGCCTGACCCAAGTTCGTAGGTGATTTAGCCAAACAAATCTCGGTACCACTGGCCCTTTCGACAACAGTCTGTGGAGCGCGGACTGAGGTCTCACCCGAAGTAGTATGGGAGGGTTCTAGAACCAGGTTTCCGCGCCTTAGAGATGTCTGATGAGTTCAAGAGGTCCACAATTTGACCCTGTGAGCATGTCGTTACACGCACTTTCCCTTACCTCGCAACATGAGATGTTGCCTTCACGCAGCCCTACTCGGGGGCCGAATGTTGTTATTACCCAATTCCTTACTAGTATTACAATGTTAATTGATTATTTTAGCCTACATGCATGCTTTAAGATATACTTATCAACAAAAACCATTCATATAGGTGCGCACAATAAATAGACAACATATTTTTTATTTACATCAAACATGCATTAATCCAAGAATAGATACATGAATTGGTAACAAAACTTTTCTTTATTAATCTCTTCTTCGGCTACAGACTTGACTCCGGTTTGTGCACACAGCTATAGGGGTATGTTCACTCAGCTGTGGACTACTAGGCCTCTATGCACTCAGCTGCAAAGCCTTCTCCTACACTATGACCCAACACACCATTTTTCACTTAGACTCGACCTTCTCTCTTCCTTCTTGCTTAGTTATCTTTTACACTTAGAGCCTCGCTCTATTTATACAATCCCATGGTCCGCATACCATGGGTAGGCTAACATTACATTACAAAACTTGGGTGGACAACCCTATGACTCTATCATACATTGCGCGCTCCGCTCCCGCAATTCACAGAGTCTTTGCAACAATATTGGGTCAAAACTTGGGCTTTGAGCCCCAAAACATGCCTTGGGGGGATTCCATGTCCAACACCTTTCCTTCGATCTTTTTGATCTCATTAAGTCCTCCATCAAGTTCTTCTTGATTTTGAGAAAGATCTCATTGAAACCATATTTTCAAGATCTCCCTTCTTTTTTCTGTAGTGGTCCTCTACTTCTTTGTTGAAAGTTTGTATTTGTTCCTTATTCTCCTCATTTTGAATCATGAGCCTTCTTAGTTCATCTTAAGAGGTTTCCAATTCTTTTTCTTTTGGTCAACTGCAGATATGTATCTTTGATCAGATTCCTTCCTTTCAATTTTTCTTCATGGATTTGTTGTTTGAGCCTGCTAATCTCTGCAAATGCTATGTCGAGTTCTTGTTACTTCTAATGGACTTATCTCTTGAGGTATTGTGTCTCTATATTCTTGACTTCTTCCAATTGAGTACTAAGACTACTAATCATCTTCTCTGACTCTTCATTTTCTTTGATGGGTTATTTTGTTGTCTCCAATTTTGCTTCCAAAAGTATTGTCTTTTCCTTTTGACTTTTGAGTTCCCTTATCACCTTGATCACTTGATTTTGAAACTTTGTCTTACTCATTTCTCCCATTTCTTCATCATAATAAGAAAGAACCAAATTTTCAATAACATCTTGACCTGATTTCTTTGTTGAATAGAGATTATGAAGCTTTTCCCAAAGAATTTTAGTTGTTGAACATTGACCAACTTTTGTTTTCACAGAATTTGGAAAAACATTCAAAATTACATTCATGGCCTTTGAATTGTACCTTTTAGCTTCATCAGTAGATGTGTATCATGAAAAAATTGATTCCCATACTCCATGTGCCTGCAAATGTACTTTCATCCTGGATTCCCATATCCTATAATTATCTGCATCAAAATCAGGGGCTCGTGCACAATACTCACTTCTTCATATTTTTTTGTACTTGTACCTTCCTTTGAAATCTTTGCAACCTGATTCTTTGACTTTCCCATCTCTATCCTCTGAAAAATGCCTTCCAGTGGGTAAGATGTTACTGAAAGAACCAATCTCTGATACCAATTGTTGGAAATACTGAGAGGGGGGTGAATCAATATTTCTTAGCAATTATCACTTTTAATATTTTTTTATAGAATTAGTTAATATTCAATTATTATTATTGTTCTTGTTAGATATAAGACTTTTGTGATCCATCAATTTAGAAAATAGTATTCGGGATTAATCACATCGTAAGGATTGGGTTGACGTTTTGAACCAGCTAATGTGGTTCATCCTCAGGACAAGGTGAGAAATCAATCGATCTGAGAGAATAAATAGTATGGATGCATCATTGTTAAGTGTTAGCCGTTCAGAACTAGCCGTTGGCAAAATAAAATTATCTAGTTAAAAACTAGCTATTATGTAATAAATAATTATTTATTATCGAAATAGTCACAATTTATTAATTAAATAATAATATACTCTAATAAAAAAAATATTAGAAACAAGGGTTGACCTAGTCAATGAGAATTGGGAGAAAACTATTCATTTATGAAAAACAGCCGTTATAGTAAATAATTAATTTATATAATAATAATATTAGGTAAAAACTAGTTGTTATGTAATGAATTAGATGTTATTAGTTGGTGATAATATTACAAATAATTAATATATCAATTCAAATAAAAATATTCAAGAATAATTCATAATATTAATAGTTAGAAACTAGTGGTATAATAAATCCTTTGAATATATATAATATAGATTTAGTAAATGTGTTATGTAGGATAGTTGTTCTGTAACTTTAGGGTGATATATTCCAATTAGTTATATATGAAAAATAATATTCGAAGAATTAATTTATAGTATAAATCGTTCGATAAGTGGTTATGATATAATCAGTTACGTTATTTTAATTCTTATAATATTAGGTTATAATAATTAATAATCAATTTTTATTTTTATTTTATTTAAAGTACATTAGGGTGATAATTTACAATTAATTATATCATTCAAATTTATAATCAACGAATTATATTATATTCATTCCATATATATTCCAGATTATTTATAATTACATAATAGTTAGAGACTAGGGTTATTGATATCAATTGTTACTAATATTTTTTTTTTTTGATATGTAGCACCCTGGGGGATATGGAATCAGTGGGAACTATCGCAGATTCTTAACAGTGGCACCCTTCATCGTCAATCCAAAGTCCTGTGGCGGGTTATAATATTATAATCACTCATGTTTTTTTTGTTAATTTTAAAGAATATTTGGAAAAAAATTATATTTGATTTAGATATATTATATAAAATACATTTTATCAAAACCACACCAAGGGTTAAAAGAGGAAAGCTCACCTCATTGAAGGGAGGAAAGAAAAGAAGAAAAAACCAACAGTAGGAGGAGAGAAAAAAGATTGAGGAAGAAAACACCCAGAACCAAGAAAGATAAAGGGGAGGAGAGGGCAAAAGAGTTAAGAGGCGAGAGTTGGAATCTAGCTTTTACTTAATTTCCAGCCATCATTTGTATTAAGGTTTTTGGCATACCTCTGAATCTCAATCACTTCCCTGAGCTTCCTATGGTGGAAATGACCAATTTTAGCAATGACCTTAGATTCTTCAATGCAGACATGGTGCTTTGATTTCTCATCATGTTTTGAAAGGGTTGATGTGTGGGATAAATTGTGTCTGATATCAGCCACATGTCCACTGATCCTCTGCTTAATAGATCTTCCAGTTTCTCCAGTGTAGGGGATACAACACGAGCAGGGAACGAAGTAGACCCCTTTTGAGTCCTTTGGATCAACAGGGTCCTTAACCGACCTTAGAGAATTTTTAATGGTATTGAGAGGTTTGAAGGAGGAAGAGACATTAGTTTACTTAAGAATATGGGCAATCCTATTAGTGGTTCCTTGGATATATGGGAGATAAATCTTAGATATAGGATCAGAAAGGGCGGGTTTAACCCTTGGTTATTTGCTATCTCTGTGAAAGGCCTTGAGGCTATGGGATGTTGGGTCCCTATAATACTAGTGATTACCCCATTAATATTGTAGTTGCGTCCCTTATTAATATTGTTGTGCCCCTATTATCCCCATACTGTTATTACTGTGCCCCATAGAATCCCTCTATTGTTATTTTTGTGGCTTTATATTATTATTGTTAGGTCGGCTGGGTGATATTGTGACTCCTTAGACTAATATATATAGAAAGGAGGTTTTTTCATTTGAATCATCCAAGAATTGTTCATTTCTGTAATGTAAGGAGGTTTCCCCCTCCAAGAGGTTGAATTCTAAGGCGTTGATATATCTTTTCTATCTTTTCTTGAGCTGGTTTCATAACATGGGATCTGTTATACCCATTATTTTCAAAAACCTCAAGAAGATGAGATTTCTCCTAATCAAGATGGTCATCATCGGAGATTCTTAGAGCACGAGTAGTGAGAGTGTTGAGAACCCCAAATTTTTGAGTAGGGAAATGATGAGAATTGACATGGGGGTATTGTTCTGTGTGATTCTTCTTTCGAGAAACTTGGTGACAGATGGAACCATCCTCCTTCCTGGAAAGGAGGATGTCAATAAGAGGAAGGCGACCATTCTCCTCAAATTCCATGGTGAATTTAATGGAATATGATTGAGAATTTAGGTGCTTGAGAAACAAATCAAGTTTCTCTCGTCCATGAGGCTAGATGACACAAGTGTCGTCGACGAACCTCTTCCATTTTTTAGGATGGAATTTGGAAGAGGTAAGGACCTTGGTCTCAAAATATTCCATAAACAAGTTAGAGAGAATGGGGGAGAGAGGGGATCCCATCACAACACCACAGGTTTGTTCACAGAATTCACCCCGGAAACTAAAGAAAGTAGAGGTGAGGCAAAGGCCAACTAACTTGGCAGCGTATTTATCAGTGATCCAATTAATGATATCAATGGCTTCTTGGATGGGGATTTTGGTGTATAAAGAGATGACATCAAAGATCACGAGTAAATCACCGGGATCTAGCTTGATATCTTTCCATTCTTGAATAGAGGAGGCAGAGTCTTTCACAAAAGAATCAGTGCAACCAACAAGAGGTTTGATTTTTAGAGCAAGGAACTTGGAAATAGGATAGGTTGGTCTGCTTATGGTATTAATGATAAGTCTCAAGTGAGCACCAGATTTATGAATTTTTGTAAGGCTAGAGATTCTGGGGGTAAGGGGGTTGCTCTCAATGACTTTCTAGGATAGGGGATTGAGAGATGGATCTTCTTTGATCGTAGAAGAAACCTATTTAGAAATGGACTTAAGGGGATTTTTCTTGAGCTTGATGTAACTACCACTATTAGAAAGATGATCCACCATTTTTTGGATATAATCATATTTGTGAAGAATGACAACAACTCCACCTTTGTCTTCCCTAAGGTCAACAATATTGGGGTCTATTATAGACATTTTTGGGCACTTCAACCCCAATCATAGATTTCCATAAACTGAGGGCTCCTAAGTCCCTAAAAGTGTTGCTTCACTACCTAAAGTAACATGGTCAGCTGATTACATCATCTCCCAGAAGTTCTCCATTAAAAACTGCTCATAAATGGTCAAAACTGGACCATACTGAGAACCCAGTGCAGAGGGTGCGATGCATATCACCTTCCCAGTGTATAGGGTGCATTGCATACTGAATGGCTCCTCTGTAGGGTGCGATGGTCGAGAATGGACAAATGGCAGGGACAAAATGCGAGGTGGAAGATCATGGAATCTTCCAGAAGCTTCCCCTCTGACACTTGCCTCTCTGTTTTCGACCAGGGATGAGTAAGAGATCATCATTCTCCAAGTGGAAGTAGGAATTATCAGAGAGAAGACACTAATCAAAGATCCCAAAAGATGACTCACCTCTCTATAATCATCTATATATGGATCCCTCATCACAGAGATCCAGGAGGCTAGAATTTTGTATCTTATAGAGAAGTGTTGTTGGTATTCTGGTGTACATTCACAGTGTTGGGTGATCTAGCTTTGCTTGAGGTGAAGAAGGGCTTCTTAGCTGGAGGATGATTGGTCAAATCACATGGTTGTAATCTTCTTGCTACTTTTCATCTGAATAAAGCTATTCTTATTTCCTTCCATATTCTTGTGTACTTGTTTATATATGCTTGTATATGGTTAATGCGCATCTGATCCTGCATTATTTATGAATTTAGATCCTTGTTTCTTGCATAGTAGTATGCTGCTGGGATTCTAGAGGTCTTTTTGAATCTGAGCAGACAAAGAAGAAGCAGCACAACTCTATAAAGAAGGGGAGGAAATCGAGCGCAAGACTCAGGTTGGACCTCTTGGTTCTCCTCTCATCTATTTTCATAAAAGAATCAATAGTAGACTTTTATTGTTTGTTTCTAAGATAGCCACCCATCTTAGTGGGAATAGAAGCATCCGTGTGGACACTATTCCTATATAACACGAAGGATGAAATAATGCTTGTGATCCTAAAAAATATCTTACATCAACCATTTAACTTAATCTTACAACAAGAAATCATTAATACTAAATGTAGAAATATAAAGAAATAAAAACTAGAGATGCATGTGAATAAGAAATGAAAAGAAGGAATGAAAATGATACAAAAGGGCTTTGAGGCTTCTGGGATGGCTAAGCCCAAGGAAACTCAGAGACCTATGGAGGAGAACAAGGTTTATAAGCTAAAAATGACACCAATATTCATTATTTTCATCAATAGAATTACATCCTTGCAAGAAAATACAATGGAGCTGCAAAAATACAAGCTCTCTCCACAATAACACTAATGAAAGTCTCCCCCTAGATGAAAATTTGACTTGGTACTTATGAAAAATGATTAGTAATCATTCCCCATGAATGGAGGAATCTTTCCCCACCAAAATCCCTTGATTAGTTGATCTAGTCCCCAATACTAGGAATTTGCATTAAATGGCAGGGAACACATTCCCAGATTTTCTCAATCATTCCCTAGAGGAAAATTCAACGTTTTACTTATACAAAATGATTAATAATAATTCCCCATGGATCACGAAAGCTTTCCCCACTGAGATCCCTTGATTGGTGGATCTGCTCCCTTGATTGGTGGATCTGCTCTCGTGATTAGTGGAACACATTCCTAGATTTTCTCAATCATTAGAGTTCCAAAATTTGTGCCATAATTCCATAAAATATTGTTGACTTATTATTTATTATTGATCCTCCAGTAGTAGGGAACAGGTCCCTAAATTATCTCCTCCTCCAACTCTTCATAATCTGCCCAATATTCTCATAATATTCCACAAAAAATAAATAATATTAGGCACAAATATTCAATTATTCATAAACGTTCCTAATGAATATATTAAAGTTAAAAATAAATTATCTAATGCAAAAATATAGGTTTAATGTGCTAAAAGATGGTCATATGCCTTAATTTATGTTTTAAATTAGAGGCATGGGCCTTAATTTATGTCTAAGTAAGAGGCCCATCATACCCCCTGCTGAAAGTGTTGCTCATCCTCTAAGCAACATAGTGACCTCGTTGTGCCTCATCCATGGCCCTGGTGGCCTCTCTCTTGTGCATTAAGAATATTGGTTGTAAGCTTTGCAAGGACAAGCCCAGAAATATATTTGTTCAAAGAAAAATCATTGTTTCTTGAGACCATTGGCTTGCTTACTTGCACTTATTCAAGATGAGTTCTTGAATATTTATTTGTTTAGTAAGGTATTCCATATCCTTATCAACCTTTTTCTACCTTGTTCCACCATTTGGACACATCTGAAACCTTCAAATTGCCTTTAGATGAGAACTAGGTCATCATGTAGTAATTCCCATCAAAACTACAAGAAACCCTATTAAAACTACAAGATACTAGTTTTGAACATAAATTATAGTTTGAGGTTAGGGAAGGTCCTTACTTTACTTCCATCCCTTTCTCTTGTTTCTATAACATCATTTATGCCTTAGACAAAATCAAGAAAGAGACTAGAGACCTCTTGGAAACCCTCTTTTTATCACTGGAGTTTGAGTTCTATTTTCCTGGAGAATTCCCCACTTCCTTTTGTTTCCTTCTTCTTCTCTTCGGTAGCATAGGTAACTACCTAATCACCTTGGAGTTCTCTGAAAAATCATTGCCATCCTGGGGTTTAGCATTATTTGTTCATTTCTTCCTTCTTGTAGCAACATTCTGCCTTCCTGTAGTAGTCATTCCTCCTCTTTCAGGGTCTTCTAACTGTATGAGAGTCTTCTTCCCTTTCTTGTTTTTTTCTGATGACTCCTTTGTTTGTGCAGGTATCTGTGGTTGAATATGGTGGTGGTATTGCTACTTTGGAGCTCCTTCTGCTCTTGGATCATCATGTTGCAGGCTTGCTGCTATTATGATTTGTATTATATGGGATAGGTTGCTATAGGATTTCCTACAAGATGTCCTATAGCTGCTTCCCCCTCAAAACTATTAATCATGCACTTTTCTGAGATGGTTACATGGATGGACATAAATACTAGGAGTGCAGAGCACAAGGAATACTCAGGTGATGCCCTATATTCCTCACTATTTCCCTTCTTTTCGAAGACTGATTTTGTTTTTTTTTTTAAACTGATTTTGTTTTTAATGGGGGAATGCAAGGGTGATGATGGAGGACAAGCTATGGTGATGGAATGATGAAGGGGTGGATTTTGTTGGCATAGAAATTCATTTATTTTCCTTAGGATTGCCTCCTGTAGGATTTCTGGGTCACTGTAATTCCTACAAGATCATCTCGTAGAAAACACAGTCCCTTTGTAAACTGAAGTAAAGGAGTGGAAAAAATGACATAAATGGTGGAGGAATGAATGATAATGATTGGTAAAATAAAAATGTGAGTGACAAGGGTCTCTTTGTGATCCTCCTTTTCTCTTTGACTATCCTTCTTGCTAATGTTGGCCTTTGGAAAAATTTCTTCTTTTAACTATTGTCCTCATTCCTTGAAATCATCACCCTTCATAATTTGAATTTTCAACATTGCATGAGTGAAGGAGTGAGCTGAAATCAACTATTTGAAGGTGGGTGAGACTTCTAACCGATCCTTAGCTTATAAATCTTCATCTCTCATGCATTGACAACAAATTTCTAACTATAATATCCTCAAGAGAAGAGGTCAAGAATATTGCATACCTATACCTCCCCGATGGTTGTTGGAGAGACATGCATGCTTCTGCTGAGTTGATGTTGATGTGCAGGTGTTGGATGGTGATTTTGATGATTCTGATGCTATTTTTCATCTCTAGAGGAGCTTCTTTGACCTCTAGATCTCCTTTGAAACTACCCACTGCCAATCTTGTAGGCGTTGTTCTGTATCCTATAGGTTTACAGGATACAAACTTGTTTTGTCAATATCTCCCAAACAATAGACTGGATTGAGTTGGAACTTTTTGAGCATGTTGACATCATCATTATGCACCTCCCCATAGAAAAATTTTGGTCAATGGATGCATGGATATTGAGAAAAACTAAAAATGGTTGAAGGTGATGGAGGCCGATTTCCTGGAAACCGTGCATTGGAATTTGCTGAAATTGCTTCAACGTGTTACCATCATCCATATTCATATCCCCATGAAACAACCTTTTAAATGGATGCACAGATAATGATAAAATGAAAAAATGGTTGAAGGTGATGGAGGCCAATTTCTTGGAAACCGTGCACTAGAATTTGCTGAAATTCCTTGAGCATGTTACCATCATCCATATGCATATCCCTCTGAAACAACTTGGCAAATGGATGCATAGTTTTCAAGTTATGGAAAAAACAAATTTCTCCTCTAAGTATTTTTGTATCTTGTAGTAAAACAGAGCATCTTGTAGTTTTTTAGGACAACAAGGAAAATGAGTGGTAGAAGTTTGAGAATGATGGGTGGATGGTGAAAATGGATGAGGGTTACGGATTGGCATGGCCTTGGCCTTGTTGGAGCATTTGAGTGAAGTAGGAAAAGTCAAAATTTGACTTCTTTTGACTAGCCTTGACCAATGTTCCTTTTGGTACGAACTTGTTCTTATTGCTCGTAGATGTTGGAGAGTACATGCATGCATGGAGCAAGGATTCTTTTTTTTTCTTGTAGGCCTACTAGCCGCCTCAATGAGATTTTCAACTAGTAGGTCTACCTAGGTGCCTCAAAGGAGGCTTTCACCTTGGATATTTTTTTTTCTCTTTTTTTTTCTACCAATCCATTCATCACCTCAAGGAGGTTTTCAATAAATGAGCCAATCTAAGGTGCCTCCAAGGAGGTTTTAACCTAAGATTTTTATTTTTTTCTCTTATTTTTCAAAAAAAAAAAATCTACCCTCCCCTACTTGAAAAACAAGATCACTTTCAAGTATAAGAAGACTTCGAACGGAGCCATGTGCACATCAAGATGACAGAAAAAATGATGTGGAGGCTTGAAATGTATGCTTTGACATGTACCTAGATTTCAGAGACCAAATGATTGACTTTGAAAGGGTCAAGCATAGTTGAGGAAGAGAGTGATGGTGCAACTTAGTGACTTTTTGGAACCATATTTTAATATAGTTGTGATGGCTCTAGTCCTTTTGCAAATCTGGATCATTCTTCATGTCTTCTTCTACCATGACCTTCAAATCTTCCTCTTTTTGCCGATTGTTCTCTTGAATACATGGAGGATTTGACAGTAACCATGAGGGAGATTTCTTAATGTCTATTTTTGATTTTTGTTCTTCATCAATTACAACCCATGGTTCTTTGATCTTCTCTTTCAAATCTTCTTCTTTTGGATGCAGTCCTTCAATGATATCATGAGAATCTCGTTTTTGCAATACTCTTCTTGAGCTATGGTGAGCACCACTGAGTTCAAGAGGATATGTTTGGAAGTGTTGTACCTCGACATTGTAAGTGGGTTGATCTACCTCAATGTGTGGGTTTGGAAATGGTAGTACATGTAGTTGAGTGGGAGTGTATATTTGAGATGGATGTGGATGGGGTTGTGTATGTGGTGGAAGTTAATGGTAAGGATAACATGGATTTTGGTATGGAGGATATTGAGGAAAATACTGAGGATATTGTGGATGGCTCCCATAAGTTCCTTTCCAACCTTGTTGCCAAGATTTGTTTTGGGGTTGAGATGGCCAATGTTGCCAACAAAAGGGTGTGTTCCAATTACTTTGAGTTGGATGTGAATAATATTGAATTTGTGGATTAGGCTATTGCATCATATCAGGTTGAATAGGCTACCATGGTCCTCTTGGAGCTACATAACATTGTTGCATTGGCAATTGACTTGCTCCATTGTCCTCTTGCTGAACTTCCTTCAACCTTGGTAATGAGGAGCAACATTTAACATCATGTGATTGAACAACACAAATATCAACATTTTCTTTTCCTTCATCTTTCATTCTTAACATTTCTACTTGTTTTGTTAGAATGCTAAGAATCTTTGTTTTAAAATCATCAAAAAAATTTCCAAGTTTAGCTTGACTTACCGACCTTGGTGCTGATTTACCTAGTCTTACTTTTCCTCTTGATATTTGTTTTCATGTTTCACAAATTTCATCAAGTGATAATTGGTATACATAACCTCTACTCATGATATTAAGGAGATCAATCCATTCATATCTAATTGTTCTAAGTAAGAGCGTTTTTAGTGTGTCGAATCCTAAATGATGTACTTTTTCCCTCCTAACATTATACATGAACCTCTCTATTAGATCCTCTAGAATCTCATCTTCTCTTTGATTCATTCTAAATATTTGTTCTTTAAGATCATGATCCTTATATTTTTCTATAAATATATTTCGGATGTGATTTCATGATGTTATTGAATTAGTCCCTAAACGCATGAACCATTTAATAGCTCTATCCTTCCAAGTTGCCGAAAATAATCTCTATTTTTGTGTTTTGAATAAGTAACCATAAGATCTACAAATAATCTAAAATTCAAAGCGAAAATTTTTTGGATCCTCTAACCTTAGACCATGAAATTTTGGAATAAAATAGGGAGGGATGTTGTTCATGTGCACACTACCATCAGTATCTTGAATGGGAAATTCGAGAGGATCTTCCTCATTGTCATCATCTCCATCCATTTCTTCTACATTCTTTACCATTTTCTTCTTCTACCTGCAAAAGCGAATGGTGATGTGGCTCTTACTGGACCAAATGATCAATTGTGGGGGTGGGTTGGTGTTGGAGATTTTTTTTGTTGTTGTTATAATTGAATGAAAACACTAATGTAATGCACTTTTCTATTTTTGAAATGATATATGGCTAATGCAATTATTTTTTTGTTTTTTGGAAAAATTAAAAAGAAATGAATCAACTAGGGAAGAAAAGAATGCATACTTTGACACCTCCTCTCCAACGGCACTAAAAAATGATGAGCTCGATATTGCAACAAGAATGCTACAACTCCCAAGGCTACTGACTTTAATTATCAATCCGGGGTTCATACAAACTTAAGAGGTGTTGGAACTATATGTGCGGCATAAAATGTGTTCTTCCTTTGCTGTCATGATGTAATATGTAGTGAATTCAAATCCTAAACTAATTTCAGAAAATGAAATGTTTGAAATGGAACCTTAACCTATTGCAAGAAAGTACAAGGAAAGAGACGGAAATTCAATGCTAAATCACACCATTTCCTAATTAACTTCCAATAAGCTATGCTTTGAAATAATGCTAAATGATAGTGAATCAAATGCTACTATCTAAGAATGGAAGTAAGAAGCATAGAACATCACTAATGTGTAAGTAAAGGGACTGAAATAAATCTGTTTTTGTCTTTTTGCCTTTTCATGCAAAATCAAGTATGCAAACTAATTTCTTTTGTTGACGTGGCAGGTGAATTAAGGATGTTGGAGGATGGATGGAAGGGTGAGGAGATGGTTATATGGTGTTGGATACCCTTGGGATATTTTTTGGTGACTTCCTAAAGGTTTTCTCTCAATTCAGCCTCAAAAGAGTCCATTTCAAGAAAACCTACAAGATGTATTGAAAACCTACATGATCCCCTAAAAACCTATAGGATACAGCTGAGAGAAAAATTGATGGTGTTAGAGCTGACAGAAGGCTTAGGGAAGGTGGTATATGGGTGGAATGGAGTGAGAAAATTCCTACGATCACTCAAAACTCAAAACCAAAGTGGGAGATGGATGGATTTTCTCAAAAAGCTTTGAGAAGTTTCCTACACGATGTGAAAATTCACTATAATTCATCGAATGACCAAGAAAATCAAATCTAAATTGGATGGGAATTTTTGTTTTACTGAATATGATGTCTTAGGCCCCATTCCAAGTGGAATCACTCAAAAATACCTCTATTAACCCATTCTAAAAAAATAAAACAACATTACTAGTCGAAAATCTAGAAATTTGAGAACTAGTGAGCTAGTAAATCTACGAAATGCCTAACCAAATCAAGTGTAAATGCAATGCGGTAATTGCTTTTATGAACTAGAATGTTTTTGTGATCTAATGAAAGTGGAATGAATTCTATTGAATCTTGTTAGCAAGCTCTAAAAAATAGCAGAAATTTATTGTTCTTTGCTAAAAAGGACATCCAACAATCTAGATTTGGGAATAAGAAGACTAATCCAAGCAGTCAAACGATTACTATGAACTTCCAAATATTTTCCAAGGATGAAATAATGCTTTTTATCCTACAGAAGAACTTGCATCAACCATTTAACTTAATATTACAACAAGAAATCATTAATACTAAATGTAGAAATAGAAAGAAATAAAAACTAGAGATGCATGTGAATAAGCATTGAAAAGAAGGAAAGAAAATGATAAAAAAGGGCTCCAAGGCTCCTGGGATGGCCAATCCAAAGGAAACTAAGAGACCTGTGGAGGAGAACAAGATTTAAAAGCTGAACATGACACAAATCTTCATTATTTTCATCAATAGAATTACATCCTTGCAAGAAAATACAATAGAGTTGCAAAAATACAAGCTCTCTCTACAATAACACTAATGAAAATCTCCCCCTAGAGGAAAATTCGACTTTTTACTTATAAAAATGATTAGGAATCATTCCCCATGAATGGATGCAGCTTTCCCCACCACAATCCCTTGATTAGTAAATCTAGTCCCCAATACTAGGAATTTGCATTCAATGGGAGGGAACACAATCCTAGATTTTCTCAATCATTCCCTAGAGGAAAATTCAACTTTTGTACTTATAAAAAATGATTAAAAATAATTATCCATGGATGGAGGTAGCTTTCCCTACCGAAATACCTTGATTAGTGGATCTGCTCCCTTGATTGGTGGATTTTCTCCCTTGATTAGTGGAACACATTCCTAGATTTTCTCAATCATTGGAGTTCCACGATTTGTGCCATAATTTCATAATATCTTGTTGACATATTATTTATTATTGATCCTGTAGTAGTAGGGAACAAGTCCCTAAATTATCTCCTGCTCCATCTCTTCATAATCTGTCCAATATTCTCATAATATTCCACAAAAAATAAATAATGTTAGGCACAAATATTCAATTCTTCATAAACCTTCCTAATGAATATATTAAAGTTAAAAATAAATTACCTAATGCAAAAAGAGAGGTTTAATGTGCTAAAGGATAGTTATATTCCTTAGTTTATGTTTTAAATTAGAGGCATGGGTCTTAATTTATGTATAATTTGGAGGCCCATCAACAGCCTGATACCCCTCTCATTCAAGCTAGAGTTTAAGGCAACCAACAACGTGGCAGAGTATCAAGCATTGCTCCTTGGGATACAAAAGTAAGGAATATGAATATTGAATGCTTAACTATGCATGGGGACTCTGAGCTAATAGTAAATAAGATGAGAGATCAGTGCCAAGCTAAACACCCGAGATTGAGAACTTATCGGAAAGAAGTATGGGGTTTGATTGATAACTTCTTCTTTGCCTTTAATATCCAATTTCTACCCAAATAAGGAAACATAATGGCTGGTTCTCTTGCTATAGAAGCAAGAAATTTCAAACCCCCTCAAAATCCACTTCTCAGGTACAAGGTGGAGGTCAGATATAGACCCTCTACACCTGATCATGTCAAGCACTCGCAGGTATTCAAGAATGATGAGAAGATCAAATGATTTATAGAAGTAGTTGGGGAGTTCGCTAACTCAACCATTGATGAAGGAGAGGAAAAAGAGGTATATCAAGAACCCACTTCATGGGAAGGCACAGTGACTGGACATAAAATTTTACAACTAAAAGGGAATAACATTCCTAGTGGGCTAGTCCCAATAGAGATATTATTTAACAAGGATGATGTAACCTCCAAACCAATGGCTCCAGAGATCGATGAACAGGTAGAATATTGGAATATCAGCTCAAAGGATGAACCCCAGATGCGAAAACTATAAAAATGAATCCCTGCACAATATTAACAAAGGTATTTAAATCTCTTCAAAACCTATAAGGATGTTTTATCTTGGTCTTATGAGGACTTAAAAGAATTTGATACTAACATCATAGAGCATAAGATTCCTTTAAAGGGTGGAATAAAACCATGCAAGTAGAAGCTCAAGCAGATTAATCCACTCTTACTCCCCTCCATTGAAAAATAAGTGAGGAAACTTATACAAGCTAAAATCATAGTGCCTTTAAGGTATTCAGAGTGGGTTGCCAAATTAGTCCTAGTCCAGACAACGAATGGAGAAATAAGGCTATGTGTAGATTTATCGAACCTTGATAGGGCATCATTGAAAGACAACTACCCACTTCCTAATATGGATTGCATATTGCAAAAGGTGGTTGGGTCAATTATAGCTTCCATGATGGATGGGTTCTCTGGTTACAACCAAGTGGCAATCCACCCTGATGATTAGAAGAACAATACTTTTAACACCCTGTGGGGAACATTCATGTACGCTTACATGCATTTCGTTATTATTAATGTAGGGGCCATGTTTCAAAGAGCTATGGATATAACTTTTGCAGGGGATCAAGACAAGTTCATAGTGGTCTATTTGGAAGATATCATAGTCTTCTCTAAGACTAATGAAGAACACATCCTCCACTTGGAACTCACCTTCGAGAAATGCAGGAGGTATGGTTTTTCTTTGAATCCCAAGAAATCTCAGTTCACCCTCACTGAGAGGAAGCTACTAGGACACATATTAGCGGAAGAAGGATTGAAAATCAATCCTAAGCAGGTCAAAGCTATCTGTCATATTCCTCTACCCAGAAATAATAAAGTGGTCCAAGCCTTTTTGGGGAGAATCAATTTCTTGAGGAGGCTCATACCCAACTATGCAAAAATAGTAAAGGATATAACAGATATGCTAAAAAAAGAAAATGAAGTCAAGTGGAGCCCTGCCCACTGAGATTCATTAACTAGAATTAAAGATGCTTTGGTTGAAGCCGAGTACTAGTCAACCCTGACTACTCAGCGCCTTTGTATATCTTTTATTTTTCTTCTCTGCATACTATTGTCGTAGTTCCGCTATAGAAGAATAAATATGGTTATGCATCGCCCATCACCTTCTTCAGCCAAGTCTTAAGGGATGCTCAACTGAAATATAAAATCTTCGAGAAAAAATCCTATGCACTATTTAAGCCTTTGAAGGTATTTCGAATGTATGTGCTACAATCAGAAACCATAGCATTTGTCCCAACAACAGTGTTGAAGGAGACAATGAAGGAAAAAGGGGTAGGTGGATTTAAAATATACACGAATATGAGTTAGACATAAACCCTACTAAGCTCATAAAATGTTAGGGGTTGGCCATTCTTTTATCAGAATCTAATTGCCAAGCTTTAGGGATAAACCTGATAAGAGAGGAAGCCAGAATATAGGTTCAACAGAACGAGATTAAAGCATGAGAGAAAAATATCTATGCTAAATTTGAGGGATCACAGTGGTATAAGAATATCATCCATTATCTCTTATTCTTGAGGTGCCCACTAGGGCTAGATAAATCCAAATACAGAACTTTGAGACTGCAATCTCAAAAGTATATCATATCCAATGGTCAACTCTACTAGAACAACCTAGTGGGAGTTATGTTGTTATGTTTGGTAGAAGGTGAAACTCATAAAGTGATTGAGGAATTTCATGGAGGAGTTTGTGGAGTCCATTACAACTAGAAGACCACAGCTCACAAAATCCTCGAGGCTAGATTGTACTAGCCTACACTGTTTGGAAATGTTCATTCGTAGGTTAGGTCATGTCAAAAGTGCCAAGTCTTTCTTGAGAGTCAAAAATTTTCTCCTCTTCCCTTGATTCTAGTGCATGTAGAAGAACCCTTCAGACAGTGGGGACTATCCTTCATAGGAGAAATAAACCCACCTTCTAGTGGCCAACATAAGTGGATATTAATAGCCACAAATTATTTCACCAAGTGGGTAGAGGTTATCCCAACCATAAACGCTATGGACTCAATGGTAATTAAGTTTATGGAGGAAAACATATTATTAGCCAAGTTGTTACCTTGAGGATAATATGTAGTTGAGTGCCTGATGATGATATTAAACTTCTAACATGAGCCGATGAATTTTGTGGATTTGAATAATACCATCACTAAGAATCAGAGGAACTCGGACTCCCAATTGAATTTTTACCTTAGGGTTAACCGAGTAACTCCTAAGTGATCCACTGGAAAATCACCTTTCAAGCTAGTGTATGGAAAGGTTGCAATCTTCCCAATCCAATTGGTAATGCTAGTGGAAAAGTAAATGTAGGAAGTTGAGGAAGAGGGAACTACCTTGACACAAAGGATAAACCAATTGGTCGAGCTTCATGAAAGCAGATAACAGGTTGGGGATAAATTGGCAAATTACCAACAGAAGATGAAATCCTTGTTTTACAAGAAGGTAGAGGATTAACCTCTTCAACTAGGAGATTTTTCTCTCCGATGGGACGTTTGACAAAAGGAAAAAGGAAAACACGGAAAATTAGATCCACTTTAGTTAGACCCTTTCAAAATTTCAGAAGAGGAAGGAAATAATATGTACCTACTCAAAAATTTGGACGGTGAAGCATTGGAGCTTCCAGTAAAAGGTCAATTCCTTAAACTCTATTTCCAAAATTAGAGGTACCTATCTTGCACCCAATGTAAATATCAGTGTGTGTATTGTAATTATTATATGAAATTTCTAGTTTATCTTGAAAATTCCACTTTCACAATATTATCGTTAGTTTAGAAAAGATTTCGTGCCCAAAAGAGAAGTTCACAATCTGCATGTTCTCGATTCATTGCAATCTAATGCCTTATCCCCAGGTTGAGCTAATGTTGTCACCTTCTGAAAAGAGAGTTCCAGTTGTACAAAGAGGTTGTGGTCATTTGCAAATTGGATATAAAGGGAGGAAGAACAAGTCCAATTTAAGTTATTTTGGAGAATCTTCCATATTCTCTTACAACCATTTCTTTCACAAACCCCATGTTTTCCTTTGTTTTCTAAACTCTAGCAGCAGTGACCCATTTTTAACTCTAGTTGAAATACATTTGTATTTACAACTCTAGCCATGTTTCCCCTTTCCCATTTTAAATATCTCAAAAACATTCATGAAACATACAGAAGGCATTTTAAAAGGCTAGGACCCAGAAACCTTTATCATTATCAGCTTATTTTCCTTTGAAATACATATCCACTCATCTCCCTTTTCCTTCTGCGGATGTGATATCACATATTGCAAAGTTTCTCGCCTACCGCAATAAATTTCTTCCCCCTGCCGATTGCGATATCCAAAATCATCCCTTGATATTGCATATCACAAATTCCCCACCGATGGTCAAATCTAAGTCCCTTGTCCGCCTATTGATTAAAAGAAGGTCCTCCCCACCGATCACGATATTTCCACCTTCCTGTCGATCACGATAAGGTCCTCTCTGCCAATCGCGATAAATCCTCCCCCCGCCGATTGCGATATCTCAATCGGGGATCGCACAAAACATAAATCTCTCCTTCGATGAACTCCCTTCCAACTTGTGATTATGATGAACCTGAAAGGTTATGTATTATGGTTTTGGGAAATTTTAGGTTTATCATATTGGGAAATCACCATAAAATTAGTGTTAAAGCACCTTTTTCCTTTCCGATGGTGATATACGAGTCTTGTTTTCTAATGTGATATTTTATGTGTGTCATGCTTTATTGAAGTTTCACATCTATACAATTGCCAAGCACTATGAAATATGGTAAAAGGTCCCTCTCTTATATCATCATTACAATACCAACAGGCCTGAATCAATAGCCGCGATTGAATTGTCCTAGATCATTAGGGATCAATGAACATTAAAAGGTTTATTTTGCTTCCGCTTAGTGGGATGGAGAGTGTATTTTTTGGCATATATCCAATAGCACGGTCATCAAACAGAGTAAGCAGAGGTAATACTATGAAATTGAGATCACATATCAGCGATCTCAAGTGTTAAGGGGAGGCACCGAGGGTGAGCATCATAAATTATCGATATGCGGGATTTTGTTTAACAAAGGGCCAAGCCTCACATACATGAGCCCAAAGGACCTAGTACCCAAGGAGTGAAAGCTTGGTCATAAACCCCAGTCACATTAAGCAAAAGTAGGATTGGAATGTCCCATCCCCTAAGAACCTTTAATGGAAAATCCAGATGCAAAAACTCTGCGATAAAGTAATGTAAAACTTTAAAGGCGTGGTGGGTCAGCAACTGAGGCACCTAAGAAAGGAGATGCAACATTAAAAATCAAAATGGGCTATCCTAGAATGGCCCCTTATGATAGGAAACAAGAGCCAACTTTGACAGAGTAAATGAATACATGGAATCTCGGGACAACTTTATTATCCAGCATGGTGCTCCATGTAGAGGGAACACGAAGTATCGCCCATGCATCCTCCGCTTCTATACTGTGGCATTGAACTAATAATTGACCGCTAGTCGTTCTGAAGAAAAAATGATTCAAGCAGTAAAGGTAGAAGCAAAAAGAATCGACTGAGTGACACAGGAGTCTAGATCGTGAGTGAGAAACATCCTGAAGTAAAGGCAAACACAGGGATTGGAATGGAGATATTATTGGCATTTTCATATACCTGATTGACTTGTTTTGTTATCCTATAATGTATTGCCATTTATTGAAGCAATTAATTTTTGTAAGTCATTTTTGGGCCATAGAACCATCCCAAGCTGTGATAGCTAGTCAATCGGGCAGTTGAGGCTCGACTGAGATATTTTGTTGTAATTACTATTCAAAGCTACCTGCTCTAGATAAATAGGGGGAAGCAGCACTTCACAAAGGTTCAAAATCCTAAAGAAAAACTACATGTTATTTTCAAGACTATATGACTTTATGATATGCATCTTTTAGAATATAAAGTAAATGGTAGTGGTTCCTCCTTCGAGTACTATAGTATGTTATCCCTCTATTAAATTCCATTATGTTCACATTTCCTCTCTGAATTCACGTAATCTTAGTTGCTAGAAATGTTTCAAATGTTCTTACAGATTCATTTGTACTGACTCATTAATTCATGTTCATGTATGGATCTTTGATATTATATCTTTAAAATTGCGCTCCATGAACCATCCCACCCATCCTCTTTCATCCATTATGTTAATCTTTATCTTAGATAAGTGTAGAATTTTAAAGGCTTCAAGCTCTATGTGATAAGTGTAGAATTCTTGACGCTTCAAGATCTATGTGATGAGTTACTCTATCTCCATGTCCTCTCTCATTGCTTTTCCAAAGCTTATTAAACTGTAGGTCCTTGAACTACTTAGCCTCCAGTATTTTATACATATATTTATGTGGTTTGTATATTTGAAGAAGTACTAGAAATACATGGCTTATGCCTTTAGATGAATGAACCAACCCATGTTTTTTAATATATATATATTATATATATATATCAATACATACGTAAAAAAATATTGGTGATGTCTCGATCCCCTTGAGAATCATATGAGACACACAAAATCTAGATGTTCTAGGCACTGGTCTTGTAAGCAATCTGAGTTTGTGTCTAGAAGTGACAACATCTTCTAGCGTCATTGTCGGGGAATGTATTGAAGGATTTTTCCTCTGGGATATGACAAGTTAAGAACTCTTTGTGTAGATGACCAAAGGCATTCTGATTTCACCCTCATGAACTTTGTGACTCCATAAATCCCATTGTCGTTTATCATCCTGGCTTTTAGAAAGCCTCATACTTGCTCAGATACCTTTGAATAGTAAACCCCATCTATATCTGACCCAGAGAAATTAATTTTCAGGAGAGTCGGGAAGGAGAAAACTCCTAGTACCTATGATATTGTCTCATCTTTCTTTGAAGCCTCCTCAGCCAGCTCCCAACCTGTTGTCATCTGCTGCTCATAATTTACTTCTAAGATCCTTACATACCCTGCTCTGGTTCTTGCCACTCCAACCATTTTGGTTTTGGCCCAAGTTCCTATGGAAAATCTCAACCCCCCTCCATTAATTTATATGGTCGTTTTGGGTTTCTTACTAAAAAAATATGGCCCTCTTGTTTTACCTCAACCTCTAAGTGTTATGGATCAGGACTACCTAAACCTTTTTCCTAGGTTCAATGGGGAGGATGAAAAGACTCCATAGAGACACATTAAAACATTATATGCTTTTGTTGAGAATATGAATGTAGAACAATTGGATGTAGTCCTTAGTCTCTTTGTATAATCTCTTCATGGAGAAGCTAGAAAATGGTTTAAAGCCCCACCCAATGCCTCCATCACTACTTGGGATGAACTCAAAAACTCTTTCACACAGAAGTGGGGTGAAAAGCGAAATCATGAGTATTTCTTCACATAGTTCAATGATATAAGGAAGAAGTGAGAAGAGGACATTTTAGAATTCATAAAAAGTTTCAATAAGTAGTATAATAACCTTCCTAGTTAGATAAAGCATCCTCAAGCTACTGCTCATGTAGTTTCTGTGGGAGCCTTTGAATCCGACTTTCGTTTTACCCTAAGAGAAAGGAAGTCTCACACTTTGGATCAACTCCAACTTGATGCTCTTGAGATAGAAGAAAATTTCACCTCCGCAATGAAGTCAAGAGGTAAGGATGAACCTACTGAGAAGAAAAGGGGGAAAGAAGAAACATCCTCCCCTAGTTAAGCTAAAGAATTGCCAGATCTAAGGTGGGAAGAAATGGATAAGCTCATCAAGAGTTTATCACAGAAGGTGGTGAAGCTTGAGTTGGATAAAAAGGGTCACACGAAACCGAATACTCAAGGTAACAACCGAGGTTATAACCCATAGTATAGAAGGCCACCATTGCAAATACTTCCAAGGGAAAGAAAGGACCAACTTAATGAGATCCCTTATCCATTATATTTAGAAGATGATCTCGATGAACAATCATCAGATACACATGAGATGCAGGGAAACTTGTATTCCTCTTTCTTTGAAGAAGATTACGAAAGTATGGCTCACTAGGAGACAAGTCATGATAGAGAAGTAGCAACAAATGAGGAGGACATAAGCGACTATTGTAAAGAGATTGCAGATTTCACGCAAGCACAACTATACTAAAGGTATGATCTAATATCTTCAAGAAAGAGGTCAAGGGAAACAGAACAAAAAGAGGGAATTGCTCCCCAAGATATTCCCCCTGTTCTAGATAAAGGGAAAGGTAAGATGAATCTTGACGCATTCAAGGTAAAGTTCTCCTCAAATAAGGAATGCAATAGCTCTGAGGAACAAATAGAAAAGAAGGAACCTTTCCTAATAAAAACTACTAGTGATAAGGAAAGAGAAGCAAAGCTAGGAGGTGTAGAAAAAGGCCAACCTACATTCAAAATTTAGAAGAACTTTGACCAGGTAAAGATTCATTTTCCTCTAACTGAACTTCTAAACCAACCCACTTATAAAGCTTAAGTCTCTCAGTTCGTGCTTCCATCCACCTCAGCAATAATCCATGAGGGTTTAAACTTTTAAGAAGAAATACCAATGTTTTTTTGGTACTCATGTTGAAAAACTTGATCCTTCCACTGCACCCTTCTATATGATCTTTCTAATTCATGACATTTTATTGGATAACTGCATGTTGGACTCTGTAGCTTCACATAACCTCATGCCCTTAGCCGTGATGGAACAACTTGGCTTGTAGATCACCAGGCCCTACAAGGACCCATACTCCTTTGACTCTAAGAGAGTTAAATGCTTGGGAATGATAAAATATTTTTTGGTAAACATGCCTCCAATCGCTGTGAAGAGCATAGTGATGGACATCGTACTAGAAAATATTCCCCCTTGATTCCTATCTAGGTCTTGGGGTTCCAAGGTGGCGGGATTTATCAAGTGAGATCTAACTTATGCCACTATTCCCACTTTTGGAGGTGAAGAAAGGAGGTTGTACAAAGAGTCTAGATTTGTAAAAACTATGACCACAACTGAAGGTTCTAAAAATTCTCAAGTGTTTGGAAAAGAAAGTGACCTCTCCTTCCTATTCCTAGAAGAAGATGAGACCATCTTATAATAAACACCATCACACCTAACGATGTAGTTAGAACACCAACACACAAATGAGAACAAAGTGTGGAAATTATACTTTTAAGAAGCGAATTCCGAAGAGGGAAATGGATCAGGATTCTTGTTGGTATCTCCTGAGAGCAAAATGAAACCCCTCCCATTCAAGCTATATTTTCAAGCAACCAACAATGTGGCAGAGTATGAAGCATTTCTCCTTGGGATACAAACAACAAGGAATATGAATATTGAATGCTTAACTATGCATGGCGACTCCGAGCTAATTGTAAAGAAAATAAGAAATTAGTGCGAGGCTAAACACCACAAATTGAGGACTTACTAGAATGAAGTACGAGATTTGACTGATAACTTCTTCCTGGCCTTTATTATCCAATTTTTACCCAGAGAAGGAAACATAATGGTTGATTCCCTTGTTGTAGCAGCAATAAATCTCAAACCCCCTCAAAATACTCTTCTTAAGTACAAGGTGGATGTGAGATAGAGACCCTCTATACCTAATAATGGCAAGCACTGTAAGGTATTCAAGGATGATGAGCAGACCAAATGATTTATAGAAGTAGTTTGGGAGTTTGCTAACTCAACTATTGATCAAGGAGAGGAAAAAGAGGTAGATCAAGAACCCACTTTGTGGGAAGACACAGTGGTTGGACATAAA
Source organism: Pinus taeda (assembly GCA_000404065.3). NCBI lineage: Eukaryota > Viridiplantae > Streptophyta > Pinopsida > Pinales > Pinaceae > Pinus > Pinus taeda. The sequence goes on along the minus strand of APFE031458985.1, from coordinate 47,754 downwards.
ATTATACAACTAAAAGGGAATAACATTCCTCGTGGGCTAGTCTCACTGGAAAGATTATTTAATAAGGATGATGTAGCCTCCAAACCAATGGCTCCTGATATGGATGAACAAGTAGAATATTGAAATATCGGCTCAGACGATGAACCCAACATGGGCAGACTATCAAGGAATCCCTTTGTAATATAAAAAAACGTATTTAAATCTCTTCAAAACCTATAAGGATGTTTTTGGTTGGGCGTATGAGGACTTAAAATCATTTGATACTAACATCATATAGCATAAGGTTCCTTTAAACGGTGGAATAAAACCATGCAAGTAGAAGCTCGATAATATTAATCCACTCTTACTCCCCTCCATTGAAAAAGAATTGAGGAAACTTCTACAGGCTAAACTCATAGTTCCTTTAAGGAATTTGAAGTGGGTGGCCAACTTAGTCCCAGTCCAGAAAAATAATGGAGAAATAAGGCTATGCGTATATTTTTGGAACCTTGATAGGGCATCATTGAAAGACAACTAACCACTGCCTAAGATGGATTACATATTGCAGAAGGTGGTTGGGTCAATTAGAATGTCCATCATGGATGGGTTCTCTGGTTACATCCAAGTGGAAATCCACCCTGATGATAAGAAGAACATTACTTTCACCACCCCGTGGGGAATATTCATGTATGATAACATGAATTTCAGTCTTATTAATGCAGTGGTCATGTTTTAGAGAGCTATGGATATAGCTTTTATAGGAGAGAAAGACAAATTTGCCGTGGTATATTTGGATGATATCATAGTCTCCTCTAAGACTGATGAAGAACACATCCTCCACTTGAAGCTCACCTTTGAGAAATGCAGGAGGTGTGGTCTTTCTTTGAATCCCAAGAAATCTTAGTTCGTACTAAGTGAGGGGAATATACTAGGACATGTAGTAGCACAAGAAGGAGTGAAAATCGATCCTAAGTGGGTCGAAGTTATCAGTGATATTCCTCTACCTAGAAATAAGAAAGAGGTCCACGCCTTTCTAGGGATAACCAATTTCTCGAGGGGGTTCATACCCAACTATGCAAAAATAATAAAGGGTGTTACAGATATGCTAAAAAAAGAAAATGAAGTCAAGTGGATCCCTACCCCCCGAAATTATTTTACTAGAATTAAAGAATATTTGGCTAAAGCCTCGGTACTAGTTAGCCCTGTCTACTTAGTGCATTTCGATATATTTTGTTTTGCTTCTCTGCATACTAATGCCACACTGCTACTACATAATAATAAACATGGTTATGAACAACCCATCACCTTAATCATCCAAGCCTTGAGGGATGCTTAGCTGAAATATAACATCTTCGAGAAACAAGCTACAATCATAAATCACATCATTTGCCCTAATGAGAGCGGTCAAGGAAATCCTTGTGTAAGGAGACAGTGTAGGAAAAAGGGGTAGATGGATAGAAAAGGTACAATAATATTAGTTAGACATAAATACTACTAAGCTCATAAAAGGCCAGGGGTTGGTCAAGGTTTTATCATAATGTAATTGCCAAGCTTTAGGGATAAACCTGATAAGAGGGGAAGGCATAACAGAGGTTTAGCAAAACACAATTAAAACATCAAAGTAAAATATCTATGCTAAATATGAGGGATCAGCCAAGTCTAAGAATATCATATGTTATCTCTTAATCCCAAGGTGCCCACTAGGTCTGGATAAATCCAAATACAGAACTCTGAGACTACAAGCTCAAAAGTATATCATATCCAATGGTCAACTCTACTAGAAGGACCTGGTGGGAGTTTTGCTATTATGTTTGGTAGAAGGTGAAACTCATCAAGCGATTGAGGAATTTCATGGAGGAGTTTGTGGAGGTCATTACAGCTGGAAAACCACATCACACAAAATTCTCAAGGTTGGATTCTACAGGCCCAAATTGCTTGGAAATGTTCATTCCCAGGTTAGGTCATGTCAAAAGTTCCAAGTATTTGCTAAGAGACAAAAACTTTCTCCTCTTCCCTTGATTCTAGAGCATGTGGAAGAATTCTTCAGATAGTGGGGACTAGAATTCATAGGGGAAATAAACCCTCCTTCTTGTGGCGAACATAAGTGGATATTAAAAGCCATGGATTATTTCACCAAGTGGGTAGAGGCTATCCAAGCCAGAATCGCTACTCACTCAGTGGTAATTAAGTTTATGGAGGAAAACATACTATTGCGTTTTGGTTTCCCTATCAAAATCATCACTGACAATGCTCAAGTATTCAAATCTGCAAAATTCATTGGCTCCTATCAAAAAATGAATATCATCATCAAGAACTCCACTATCTACTATCCGCAAGGTAACAGCTTGGCTACATCCTCAAAGAAAACTATGGAGAGAGTGCTGAAGAAGATCATCACCGAGAATTAGAAGAACTGGGACTCCCAATTGAAGTTTCCCTCTGGGCTAACCGATTAAATCCTAAACGATCCACTTGAAAATCGTCTTTTGAGCTAGTGTATGGAAAGGTTGCAATCTTCCCAATCCAATTGTCAATGCCAGTGGAAAAGTTATTGAATGAAGCTAAGGAAGATCCAAGTGACTTGACACGAAGGATAAACCAACTCATTGTGCTTCATGAAAACCGAGAATAGGTGGGGGCTAAATTGGAAATTACCAATAGAAGATGAAATCCTTGTTTGACAAGAAGGATGAGGATTGACCTCTTCAACTAGGAGCTTTAGTTCTCCCGTGGGACATCCGGCGAGAAGAAAAAGGAAAACATGGAAAACTTGTTCCACTTTGGTTCAATCCTTTCAAAATTTCAGAAGAGAAAGGAAATAATACGTACCTGCTCGAAAATCTAGATAGTGAATCATTGGAGCTACTAGTAAATGGTCACTTCCTCAAACTCTATTTCCAGAATTAGAGGTACTTGTATTGCACCCATTATAAACACCGGTGTGTGTATTGTAATTATTATATGAAAGTTCTAGTTTCTCTTCGAAATTCCACTTTCACAAAGTTATCACTAGTTTAAAAAATACTCCATGCCTAAAGGAGAAGTTCATAGTCTACACGTTCTCAACGCATTGCAATCTAATGCTTGTCCCTAGCTGGAGCCAATGTTGTCACCTTCTAAAAAGAGAGTTCCAGTTGTACAAAGAGGTTTTTGTCATTTGAAAATTGGATATAAAAGAAGGAAGAACAGGTCTAGTTTAAACTATTTTGGAGAATATTCCATATTCTCCTAAAACCATTTCTTTCACAAACCTCATATTTTCCTTTGTTTTCTAAACTCTAGCTGTAGTGACCCATTTTTAAAGCTATCTGAAATCCCTTTGTATTTCCAACTCTAGCCATGTTTCCCCTTTCCCCCTTGAAATATCTTTAAAAAATTCATAAAACATATCGAAGGGAATTTAAAAGGCTTGGATCCACAAAAATTTATCGCTCTCAGCCTATTTTCCTTCGCAATACATATCCACTCATCTCCCCTTTCCTTTTGAGATTGTGATATAACATATCTCAAGGTTTCCCACCTACAACAATAAAGTTCTTTCCCCTGCCTATTGTGATATCGCAAATTCTCTGCTGATATCGTATATCACAAATTCCCCACCAATTGTCATATCTAAGTCCCTTCACCACCTTCCGATTATGATAAGGTCTTCCCCTCCAATAGTTATATTTCCACCTTCCCGTCGATCGTGATAAGGTCCTCTCTGCCGATCGCAATAAACCCTGCCCCCATCGATTCTGATATCGCAATTGGGGATCACACAAAACATAACTCCCTCCTCCACTATACTCCCTTCTGACTTGCAATTATGATGAACACGAAAGGTAATGTACTATGGTTTTGAGAAATTTCAGGTCCAACATATTTGGAAATCACCATAAAATCAATGTTAAAGTCCCTTTTCTCTTTACGGTGACGATATAAAACTCCTGCTTCTCGATGTCATATTTTATGTGTGTCATGCTTTATTGAATTTTCACATCCAGACAATAGGCAAGCACTACGAAATATGGTAAAATGGTCCTCTCCTGTATTGTGATTGCAATACCAATAGACCCATATCAGTGGCCCAAATCAACGACCATTACAATGTATATTTTGCTTTCACTCATTGGGATGGTGAGGGTATTTTTTAGCATATCTCCAGCAGCACGGTCACCAAACAGAGCAAGCAGAGGTAATAGTATGAAATGGTTGATTATGATATCTTGGGTGGGCCCAATCCCACATATCAGCGATCATAAGTGTCAGGTGGAGGCACCAAAGGTGAGCATCAGAAATCGTCCATATGTGGGATTCTATTTAAGAAAGGGTTGAGCCTCACAAACATAAGCCCAAATTCCCTAGCACCCAAGGACTAAAAGCTTGGTCGTAGCCCCCAGTCACATGAAGCAAAAGTGGCTAAATAGACCAGAATGTCTCATCCCATAAGAACCTTTAATGGAAAACCTCGACGCAAAAACTCTGTGAAAGAGTAACGCAAAACTTTAAAGGCATGGTGGGTCAGCAACTCAGGCATTTAAGAAAGGAAATGCAGCATTCAAAATCGGCATGGGATGACCCAAAATGTCCCCTTGTGACATGAAACTAGGGCTGACATTGATGGAGTAAATGAAGAAATGGAAGCTCAGGAGGACTTAATTATCTGCCATGTTGCTCCATGAAGAGGGAAGAGGAAGTATCACCCAGATGTCATCTAATTTTATACTGTGGCATTGAACTAATAGCTCACCACTCCCAGTTATGAAGAACAATTGATTCGAGAAGTAAATTCAGAACTGCCGAGAATCAGTTCAATGACATAGGAGGCTGGACATGGGCAAGCAACAACCTCAAACAAAGGTGATCATAGGGATGTGCCTGGAGATATTATTGGCATTTTCATCTTCTTGATTGACTTGTTTTGTTATCCTGTAACGTGTCGCCATTTATTGAAGCAATATATTTTTGTAATTCATTTTTGGGCCACAAAGCCATCCCAAGCTGAGACAGCCAGTTGATCTGACACCTTAGGCTTGGCTGAGATATTTTGTTGTAATTAATGTGAAATGCTCCCCTCTCGAGATAAATAGGGGGAAGAAACACTTCACGAAGGTTCAAAATATTAAAGAAAAAGCTACGTGTTATTTTCAAGACTATATGACTTTATGATATAAATCTTTCAGAATATTAAGGAAATGGTGGCGATTCATCATTAAAGTACTACAATATGTTATCCCTCTATTAAATTCCATTATGTTCATGTTTCCTCTTTAAATTCATGTAATCCTTGCTGCTAGAAACGTTTCATATGTTATTACAGATTCATTTGTATTGACTCATTAATGAATGTGCCTGTATGGATCTTTGGTACTATATCTTTAGAATTGTGCTCCATGAATCATCACACCCATCCTCTTTCATCCATTATGCCGACCTTTAACGCAGATAAGTGTATAATTTTGGAGGCTTCAAGCTCTATGCAATAAGTGTATAATTCCTGACGCTTCAAGTTCTATGTGATGAGCTACTCTATCTCCTTATCATCTCTCATTGCTCTTCCAAAGCTTATTAAATCATACGTCCTTGAACTACTTGGTCTCCACTAATTTATACATATATTTTTGCTGGTTGTATATGTGAGTAAGTACCACAAGTACATGGCATATGCCTTTATATTAATGAACCAACCCATGTTGTTCAATATATATATATATATAAAGACATACATAAAAAAAAATATTGATGATGTCTCGAGCACCATGAGAATCATATGAGACATGCAAATTCTAGATGTTCTAGGCACTAGTGTTGTAAGAAATCCAAGGCTATGTCTGGAAGCGACAAAAGTTAGCATGGAGGATTGCCTAAATTGATAGTGGATTGCCTAGCCTTTCCATTTCCTGGATAGCCATGGTGATTGTGGGTTTACTTTCATTGTTTTTTTTGGTTGATTCTCATGTTTCCTTAGCTTGGGTTGCGTTATTAGTCCTGGAAGCTCTGATTGAACAAACGATTTGGAAGCCTTCTAACAGCTTGGGTTGAGTTACTAGTCCTGGAATCCCTAGTTGGAAAAACGCTCTACAATCCCTTGGTGGGTTGAGTTACTAGTCTTGGAGGCCTTGGTTGGACAAAAGGTCTAGAAGCCCTGTATAAGATGTAGGTTGAGTTACTAGTTCTGGAAGCCTTGGATGGACAAATGCATTGGAATCCTTGGAAGGCTTGGATTTAAACCAATCCAATGATGGTTTTGGTGATGTCAGACCATGAGTTGGAATCACTATTTTATGGGTTGAGGTGGATGGCCTCTCGAAGTCCTGGATGAGTTTGATTGATGTGTTCTATGAGATTCCACATTCATGATTTGAATATGGAACGGGGGTGAATGCCCAAAGAGAAATCTTGCTCAGCCATTCTACGATCGAGTGGAACGTGGTAGTCCTATCTCTAGTTGGCTCATTGCATTCATTAATGAGAAATCAATTCCTTGATTTTCATGTGTAAAGGTATTGATGTATTTATGGATTTTATGGTTTATATGTTTATTGTATTTATGTTCCTATTATGATGGTTATATGCACATTTTATGATAGCAGCTATGTATGGCTCTCAATATATTTTTACTTGTATGTGAATGGATAATGTGCCTATAACCTAATAGATGATAATGTAGAAAATTGCATGAGGGAATAATGGTTCATAGTGATTCTCAGATAAGTATGAGATCCCTACGATTGACTATCTTATTTACACCTGTAGATTACATGTCAATGATATGTTTGACGAAATGCCTCCCATGGCTAGTAGGGATCCAGTCAAGGACTTGAACAAGTATTTATGTTAATGCTTTCAATACAATGTTAAATTACTTATTTGGAGAGATGATTCAGTTCTAGGCAGTGACCTAGGCTCTAGGCCTTAAAAGGTGGCTCAAATCCTAGAGTCATTGGCACAACACTGACAATTATAGTGCACAATCATTGACATGATGGCCTGTGAGAGTGACTTTAGGTTTTTGGTCGCTCCCTTTCCCATAGTGTGAGAGTGACTATGAACCAAGAGACCTAAAACAGTAGTGGGACCCAGGGACAGGATGTCTGAGTGGTTGAATTGTATTCTGAGGGTTATTTTGATGATGTTGGATTTCTGTATGTGTGTTTATGTTGGTTCCACTTCCTTAATGTGACTTAGGATGTTGATTCATATCATAGTGGCCTCTCGTTGAATGTTTACCCTGACTGGCCTACTTCTTAGGTAGATGTGGGACGAGGGTGTTACATTTGGTACACAACCAGAACCCTCACCATCATCCAAGAAGAAATCAGGCAAGAAAAAAGAATGAAAGGGGAAGCAAGAAGAGACAAAGAAAAAGAAAAAGAGCAAGTAGAAAGATACTTCTCCATCACGTAAGAATGAAACCTGAAATTTGTTTCTAAAATTGAGAAGCTAGAAGCAGAAAATAAGGAATTAAAGCGACAATCAGGAGGTAGAAAAATGAAAACAAAGGTTTCAGGTCTCGATACATTGGTTGAGTCTATTGATAGGTTGGGATAAAAAACCACACAAATACTTTGAAGTATAAAATGCGTTGAGGGTTTGGCAATAACAGGATATAACTTTTGCGTTGTAGACACCATCTCAGAAGAAACCCAAATAGAACCATGGGAGGCTGACACACTGATGAGCCTCATCATTTGGTAATTATATGGGGCTTAATTCACCTCCTATCTTAGTCAAACCAACTCTATTCACAAATTATTGCATACTTTTGATTATATTTTGTTTATGAGATGAGTAAAGTTGGATATTTTGCTTTGTGGTCTAATTTGCATGTAATGCACGAATAAAGGATAAAAGCAAGGAAAATGCAGGGATAAAAGATAAAATCAAGGAACTATGGTAAAAACCTTGGTAAAACCTAAAATGGGACAAGGGAGGGGAATTACAAGAGGTACATCCTCCTCAATTACTACCCCTCCATTTGAGTATCACTCCATCAGCTAAAAGTACAAACTGCCAAATCAGGAGTACTAGAAGGCATTCAAGCAAGTGAAGGTGTAAACAACCAAACCATGTGTACTAGAAGGCAAGCCAAACAAGTGAAAGTATGAGTTTATCTTGAGTTTGGAGCCAAGCTTCCCTATTAGAAGGCAGTCGAGCTAGTGAAAGGGAAAGCACGAGTTTATCATTTTATTGGGAGTTGTGCCACCCTAATTTTGAAGGAAGTCGTTGGAGACTTCAGATGTATAAGTAGAGAGGCTTAGGACCTCAATTGTTTTAGTTACTAATAGCCACCAAGAGTTAGGAATAATTTGGACTTCTCACTGTAGAACTCTACTTTGTTTTCAAGCTACAAGTCTTGTAACAGTTTTTGATTTATAATGAAAATGATTTTGGTTTTGAGCCAACACTGAGTTAACTCAGAGGGATGAAGCTCTTGGGTTAGGGCCCGACCCTAGCAACCAAATCTCCTATTTATTGTATAGATATGCTAGCATATACTCTTGTTTTCTATTCATTTTCTTAAGTATATGCCTTTTCATTACAACAATAGTACATATTCATGGTTTCCTGTTCATTTGCTTAAGTAGTTCATTTCCATTACAACAGTAACATAGATTCATGGTTTGATTGTTCATTTACTTTAGTAGTTCATTTCCATTATAGAGGTTCATTGTTTAACTCTTTATTTCTTTAATTAGTTGCAATCTCATTACAGTAATGTATAGTAGATTAGTTGTGTTCCATTTCACTTCATTTATGCTTTCATTCAATTAGTAGGATAGCAGAGAAAAGATCCAAAAGGCTGCCCACAGGTGTGTCAGCCTCACCTCCTCCCTCTGGGACCATGACATGAGGAATAAACCCTGCAGCAACCCCAAAAACACAGGGTTTTGGTTTTCATGGGGAGTTTGTTGTTTAACATAGTCACTAGGTTCATTACATTGTCACTCTATTCCTTTCATGATTATCTTCTCCTTCACTCTTCCTTTCATTTGATCACCCTCATATCCCTTTTATTCCCCCTCAACATGAAATACTTAGGGAGAAGCTATTAATTGATGGTTTAAACAATTTTTACCAGTAGATTTCCTTTCACAGCAAAACCCAACCAATCATTGCTCAATTCACTTTTAGTGCTGACTTTTTTCCCTTTAAATCCTAACCATCCATCTGCCTCAATAGATCTGACAGCTATCGCGCACCCACTCGCCAACTAGCTCGGTCAAGTCTCCACCATTGACCTTCCTACCCAGATTTGACAGTTATTGTGCCATATTGCATGGATTTCTATCAAATTGTTATCCACTCAAGGGCACATGATAAGAGTGGTTTCCCCATGCTATGTGTCACCTAGGACGGCTAATCACATAAAATTCTAGAAAACCACTTACATCCTTGAGGGCGCATGAGGAACAAATTACCGCCCTCTAAAACTGCTTCGTCATTTATGTACGTTTTCTTCTCCTGCTTTAACCTCCACCGTTGATCTGCCCCTTGATCTGATGGTTGTCGCTTCAACCGATTGCCAACTAGCTTGGCCAATCTTCAATGTTGATCAACCCCACCTGATCCAATGGTTGTCATGCCATATCCTACGGATTTCTGTCTGATTTTTATCTGCCGGAGGGCACACGATAAGAGTGGTTTCCCCGTGCTATGTGTCACCCAGGGAGGCTAATCACGTGAAATTTCAAAATACAGCTTATGGTTTTGGGGGCACGTAAAATATAGCTTACCACCTCCGCCAACCCGCTACCATTTTCACACGGTTTTTTTGCCCGCGATCTAATCTTAGTCATCCATCCTGTTAGTTAACCTTGTTTTCCCATTTGTCTACATACCCTCCTATAATCCGATCTCAGCCGTTCATTTACCTTTGAGCCGCCTGTTGTGCTCTACAAACAACCCCCCATTTCATATCATTTTTATTCATAAAACATTAACCTATGAAATGGGTCCCTTTAAAATAAAATTGATATCAATACTTTTATTTTTTCAAAATTTCCGATAATCAAACGAATGCGTTTATAAAACCCTTTTTGAACAATACCCTTTTAAAGAAATAAAATGAATCTTGGTCATTGCGATAAAGCGATCGCAAGATCGCATATCGCAATGACATAAGAATTATACATAAGCGGCACAAAGCTTTCCGCCGATGCGATATCGCAATCGGCGATCGGCAATATTCAATGCACACCTCAAAGTGCCCTATGTCATTTGCCCCGATGCGATGCACATTCGGCGTTCGGTGTTCGGCGATCGGCGGTCTATTCCCACTTGAGTCTTGATGTGCAGAAAGCTTTTCGCCGATGCGATATCGCATTCGGCGATCGGTGGTATCCAATACTCATCATTAAGGCGCGCTTGTCATATACCCGATGCGATGCGATAAAGCGCGGTTATCGATAACAAGCCGTTAAGTGATGGGATAGCTCAATTCATTCATATTTAAGGCTTAATCACTTGCGCTCAGCCGCCAAAACATCCATTGCATGCTTAAGGGGATTATTCGCTCGAATAACGATTTAATGGGCATTTAAAAGATGACAGGTTTTATACGGCCAATTAATGGGATCATGTCTTAAAATATTTCTATGGATTGTCTCCGCACCAGTTTGAAAAACTCAATATCTTATTGCGCACCTATTCATATGATTTCTCACTTGCAAGCTTTCATTGTTATCTCTCTGTATTACGCGCAATTGCCTCTGTGTGCAGAATTCATTCATAGACAGGAGTTTGAGCATGATGGGAAAGAAATCAAAGAAGACTGCAGGTGCTTCCGCCCCACCAGTCATAGGAGAAGCTGCTGTAAACAAGAAGAAAGGCCTAATTTTTGATACTACATGCACGGGTCTCACCAGAGTTACTTGGCAAGGCACTTACGACTTAATTGAAGCCGAGAAACCACAGAATACGGTAACAGAAGCTAGCACGGGTTCACAACGGAAGTCTGATTGTACTCTCAAAGATTTATCCGACTCTTTCCTTCACAGAATAGCAGCCAGAGAGCAAATTCTCCCATACACAGACGTTGTGCGATGGGCGATTGAAGAAATCCCAATCATGGACAGAACTTTCAGCACCAGAGATGGGAGGATTTTCAGATCATTCAAGGCAGATGACTTAAGGAAAATGTATCATTTTCCCGAGCGAGAGAAAATATATAACAACACCTTCCTGGAGAAGTTTGCAAGAGAAAATGAAATTGAATCTGAACCCATCAAGGATTGGAGACAAAATCCAAACAAGCACAAACATGAATCTTCTGGTAAGTATTCGGTTGATTCTTTGGCTTCTCCTTATTATTATGCGAGTATAATTATGTGTAGGCTATGGGGATTGCACGAATCTACTAGTTTTACCATAGAAATGGTTCCTCTCATGGAGGCAGCAGTAAACAGTATAATTATGGATTGGGCTACTATTCTCTCGGATAAACTAGCAATAGTTGTTCGTGATTTTAGAAATAAGACTGTGGTCACTGAAAGGAAAATCCCCCCATTTTACTATAGTGCATATATCTTAGACACATTATGTTTCAATTCCAAATTTCCTGTTCTCGGTTGGAGGTGGACTCCACATGACCCCTCGCCCGTTCATATATACCACCAAAAATTGTGGATAGTCTTCCTACAAAAATCATCTGTATCAAATCTGCAATGGCTTTATGGTGCCCATTTACTATTCCATTTTTGACAAACCCATTCCAAAGATTTCCTATCAAGCTTCCTTTGATTTACCAGTAGTGGCAAGTTGGTTTGGAGAAGAGAAACTTACCTATATCAGAGTTTACGGTAGCCAAGCCAACCCACATGTTCTTCCTTTATATGTCCCAGATAAGCTGCTAGCAAGAGAAATCGCTTATCAGATTACGGCTGAGAGTACTACACAGACTCTCAAAAAAGAAAAGAAAAGAGGCTGGCCCTCTTTTCCCTTGAGGTGTGGTGTCTTTATGTTACATGATCTCAAACATCTAGAAAAGGAAGCCACAAAGATTCAATCTTTAGCTCTGGCCACAATCCCAAACAGGGCATTTGATCAAAAGCTAGTTGCCTATGCCGCATTAGAACAAGCCAAATTGACAAAGTTTGAGCATCATGAAGATATGTTTGATGACCTGTTCACCTCAATTGAAACTATAGGTCAGGCTAAAGAACTCACTAGGATGAGATATAATGATGAAGGGTTGACTGAGTTCAATAAACTTAGAGAACAAAGGTTTCAAACTCTGCCTCTAGATTTATTAGCAACAACCCCAGCAACATCGTCAAGCGAGTCTGGTCGGCAACAGTTAAAGGAACCTCCTGCTATAACAAAAGATCATAATAAGGAGCAGGAGGAAAAGCAGAGGAAAGAACAAGAGGGAAAGCAGAGGAAGGAACAGGAAGAACAGCTGAAGAAAGAGCATGAGGATAAGCAACAGAGGGAACAAGAGGAGCATAAGAAGAAAGAGTAGGAACAAGTACAGAAGGAGTCTCAAACTCATAAAAGGAAGAAAACCACCACTGATGCCAATGTAGATACTACCACAGACCCTAAATTTCTCCAGGAATGGCAGCAGTTTGACTCTATCATCAGTGGAGTAAAAGGCTCAAAAGATACAGACACTTCTAAGACCAACGACATGCAAGACGATACTTCATCTCAGGTTCTAAGTGGAACCAGCAGCCCACCTAAGTCTAAAGATATTGAGATAATTCCAAAAGATCCCACCGATCAAATCATTCTGCAGGTAGAAGATATTCCTCCATTGGATGTTTTCTACAGCCCGAGGCATAGAGCAGTTGTAAAGCGATCAAAGGAAAAGACGAAGGATTGATCAACCTTCTATCTTTCCAGAGCAAACGGTCATGGGTAATGTAGTATGGAAGGAAAAATTGGACCCCTCTCATGATCTAACAAAGTTGTCGCAGTATGCTGGAGCCTATTCAGCAGCAACAATAGACAAAGCATCAGAGGTAAGCCTTCTATTGAAGAATAAGGACCAAGAAATCTCCACATTACAGACAGAATTGGCCGAAACAAAGCAAAAGGCAGCGCAAGAAGAGGACCAGTTGCTGGCACAACAACAAATGAATAATCAATTAACCCAGTAATTGCAAGCGGAAAAGCAAAGGATTGACCAAACTGCGATCCAAAAATAGAAATAATTGACGGAGGCATTGGCACAGTTGAAAGCAGCGAATGAACAAATGGTTAAAACCGAAGATGAGCAAATCGCTCAAATGTCATCGCAGCTAGAAAAGATAAAAGGGGCTTCGCAAGTGGCAGAGTTCAGAAAAGAAGCATCGTTGATAAACAATGTGCTAATATCTCAGGTTAAACTCTTATGTCAACAGATCGCTCAAGCTGAGCCACTGTGCGAATTAACTACATCTATAAATGAGCAGGTAGAGAAAGTCAGGGATGAATTAAATCAAGCCGATGGGGCCATTACTGCACATCTTGAATGGCAAGATTCTGATGAGGGAAAAGCAGAAAATTTGCCGAGGATACTTGAAACATATAAGGATATACTTTTCACAGAATGGCACACTCAGGTGTTAAAAGCAGAGAGAGCGGCTTCAAGATGTAAATCAACTTCTAGCAATTTAGTTGATTTAGTCAACAACACTCTCTACTTGGCAAATATGATCTCCCAATGTACACCAGGAAAGATGACAACAAAAAATACATTGGAGCAATCATGTTATCCTGAGTTAGAAGAAGAGGGAAGATTAATCGCCGAGGTTAATAGTTTAAACTTGGAAGCATATTGGCTTTTCCTAATTAAGCCACATACACAAAGAGCCGACCTGAAGTGTTTAACAGATGCAATCGGGTGTATGATCCCCAATATTCAAGATGCTACCTATGCTACCCAGCTCAGTTCGCGCCTCAAAAAACCTCCGGAAGTTGAGCCAATGCTTGCAATAAATCAGCTCAGATTCAAAGGAAAGCAGCCGACTTGATGAATCGCCCTCCAGCTTGCCAGATCGCTAGCCAAAATAGGACCCAAAGTTATTGATATCAGTTTAGTAGCATTTCTATTTAGTAGATATTTAAATTAGTATTCTATTTATAGACCCTTTCATGTTTTTAGAAAGGGTCGTAAAATTTTGTAAGAGACTTAACAGACTGAAGTTTGCACTACTGTGCTTCAGCCAATATTCTTTTATGAAACTCGACCAGTTGTTATTACTTTAATGAGGAAGTTTCTTTATGCAATTGTGCACTATTTTCATTGATTGAAGAATGTTTTTGCGTTAAAGGAAGAACTGCACATAGTGATTGATATCTGGGAGTGTCACGCAGCTCATATGGTATTTCTATCTATGTCTGAAGTCATTCCGTTTATATGAATTGTTATGTAATTATTCTTGCTATCGTTGATTATATGCATGCGCTATAACAATAGATCTTATTCATTCCACTATTAGATGTTTAGTGATGTGCCTTTGCTTTTAATCATGTGTATGATAATGATATAGATGTTTAAAGTGCGGTAATTTCGCTTCAATCGCTATGCCTAACTATTTGGGCACAACAATATCAAATGAATTAATATCTATGTTATAAAAATACAGTCATCTATATGCTTGTCTTTTAGACATAGAACATCAAACGCTACACTTTAGAGCTCAATAGATTCCCGGGATAGTTTGATTTATTTATATTTTTGTCAATAGTTTTAGCCTTTCGCTCACCGCTAGTGTTATCTATAAATCATTCACCCATCCCATTTATCTATTTCTGGGAAACTGGTCCCATTATCCCCAGACAGAACCACTACCCCAAACGGAAAAGGAGTTGTACTAAGGTCCAGACCAGGTGGTTTCCCCAATGTTGTTGCAGCGATTTTCGAGGCATCAGCATTTCTGGCATTAGAAGGAGGGCCCTGACTGTGAATGGCAAGCAAACACAAATCTGCAAGCCATTCTAAGAGCAATTCTCCCTCTGAATCTCCTCGTTATTCTCGATCGCATGCTGGCTCTCCAGCATACAATCAAGAAGAAGAGGAATCAACTACCACTGGTCAAACCCATCATACTCGAGAACAATTAAGTCTTGAATCCCCTGAAGTCTAGTCTCTTATTCACAAACTTCAGAGCTTCTCGATTTCGCCATAGAGATCTGAGGTATCACAAAGCAGTGTGACTTCGCAATTCAATCTATCTCACCCACTTACCAGACTTCAAAGTGAAAAGCTTGGCATTGAACCCACTGAGTTCCCTTTACCCAAAAGGAAAAAAGCCAAGAAATATACTGAAGAGTCTGATAGTGTAGAACTTTCATCCACATCATCCATTTCATCTCCCCATCTGCAAAGTCAACCACCCACTCCTCCATTACATATTGTTGTCCACCAGGGAACATAAGCCTCAACATCTCAATCTACTCACTCCTAGATATTATTTACTTCCCATACATCTGGAATCCCAATGGTAGTATCATCCACTGGTGCTATCACAATGGTAGATCCATGGACCAGGCCTGGTGCAGTCAATATTCCTGCACCATTGCATCCTTTACCAAATTCTCTGGAAAAATGGCTCCCCAAATTTAATCCAGATGATGGAACCCAGGTCGAGGAACACATTAATAATTTCATGTTGTCGGTCAACTTGAAAGGGGTGACAGAACAAGATGTTGTTGTTAGACTTTTCCCTTATACTTTGCAAGGATCAGCACGATCCTGGTATTTCTCCTTACCCTCTGGTTCTACTACCAGTTGGGACACCTCCCAAGAGCAGTTTCTTACTAAATATGGAGATGATAGGTCTTTGGAAACTTTAATAAACGATCTCTCCAACCTAAGAAAGAGCATAGGGAACCAATTAAGGAATTTAATGCTCGCTTCAATAAACTCCTGAACAAAATCCCTACAACTTCCAAACCAAGTGAAAAAATTCGAAGCGAATGGTATATCACTGCCCTACCTGCCAATATAGCCATTTTTGTAGATAGGGTTGCGAAACCTACCTTAGCAGAAAATATGAAAGAAGCACTTGATGTGGAAAAACGCATCAATTCCTTAGAAAAGAAAGCTGCCTTGGAAGATAGAAAAGCTAAAAAAGTCTCTTTTAAAGAAGACTCCAAGAAGAAAAGCCCAAAAGACCCATATGACATGGAGGGATTGCAAAAGGTCCTGAAAAATTTGTCTAACGAAATGATTGACATAAAGAAACAGGTGGTCGAAACTTCAAACAAAAGACCATTTAGGACTTATAAGAAAACTGAAACAAAGCCACCCAATGTCATATCTAATGCAGATTCAGACCAAGAGGAGGAAGAAGAAGAGGCAACCCCACCAACTAACGATGAAGAAGAAGTAGTTGAATGACATGGAATGTGGGATTTCATACTCCCCAATTCTGATACCGAAAATGAAGAAGAAGCCTTCCCAATCACCACTAGAAGTAAAAGTACTTCTGAACCGGTCCAGGCGACTTCAAAGAAAAGGAGTGCAGGTGCTGCCACAACAAAGGAAAAAGTACCTCCAAAGAAATCACCTGCAGTAATTCCCCAAAACTAGCCTTCAACTTCTAATTCCCCTTCAACATCTAAAACGTTAGTGGTATCTGATTCAATGGAATACAACATTGTTGATGATATGAAGAAAACTAAGGCAAACATAACCATTTTTGAACTTAGTAAGCTAAAGCATCAGCAAAAATTACTTCTTAAAGAATTGAATGATGTTCCCTCTACACCACTTCCTAGTTCAAAAGTTGCTAATGATTCAGGCCAATCCCCTCTAGGTATGGTTGAAGCTACCGATTCAGTTCTAATTAGAGACAGATCAATTTGTCATACTCCACCCTTCCTTCTGACTTATGAAATCTATAACAGAAACCTACACAACTGTTTAATTGACTCAGGGGCATCATCTAACATAATGCCAGCTTCAGTTTGTTCAAAATTGAACATAGAGCCCCAGAAGTCTGCCATCCATATTGTACAATTAGACAGGACCAAAGTGCAGGTTGTCGGAGAGATTAATTCGTAACTATCAGGTTGTCTGTTGATCCCAGAATAGTACAAAGGATTGACATTCTAATAGATGATATACCTGAGTTTTACGGTTTAATTTTGAGTAGAGATTGGTCCGAAAAATTGCATGGGTATATTTCTACTGATTGGTCACACATGTGGCTTCCTTATAAAGGTAAGCCAAATCAAATAAAGATTGACCGAGAAAAACATATGACCCATACAGTTACCGATTTTGAACAAGAAAACCACCCTGTAGCATTCAACAACAACATTTTGGGAAATTATTCATCAGAGTCATTCTTTGGCAACTTTGTTGCCCAACCCTCCCCTTTCTCAGTTAATCATTTTACATCTCAGATTGAAAATTTTTCACAAACAGATAAGTCTAGGTGTTTCAATGATGATGAGAAAACTGTAAATATGATTGTTAATACTCCTTTATTTTGGTCTTTGTATTTTGATGGCTCCAAGTCTAGTGAAGGCTCAGGAGCAGGATGCATCTTGGTTAGTCCACATGGGGAAAAGACAATGCTGTCATGCAGATTAGAATTTGAGTGCACTAACAACACAACCGAATATGAAGCTTTAGTTCAAGGATTATATAAAGCAATCGGCCTTAAAGTGCAATATCTAAAAGTATTCGATGATTCTAAAATTATTGTTAAACAGGTTAGGAATGCGATTCATTGCCTTTCCAATCACCTTAAACATTACCAATCGCTAGTGCAAGACCTTACCTCACATTTTTTAGCATTTAATATTTCCTCCATTTCTCGGTCCCAGAATTCGGCTACCGACCTACTAGCCAATGTAGCCTCCAGGCTCCTACCTTCTGAAGACTACAACCCTGATAGATTTTTCGTAGAGTTGATTTTTAGGCCTTCAATTCCTGATAATATCACTAATTGGAGAGTATTTAATCATGATGATGATATTTTACAATTCTTAACTTCTGAGAAGTCTTATGACAACCAAATCATTGAAGAGGATGAGCATGACTCCCAAATAAAGGAAACACCTCAAGAAAATGCAATTCCTAAGCCTGTGGTAAAGCTAGAAGATATTTATGATATAAAAGACAGATTTAAACCTGTAACTAATACAAAGATCCAAAGCTCTACCCTAAGGTTTGAATTGATAAATTTGGGTACGGAGCAAGCTCCTCAAAATGTGAATTTAGGATTAGGACTTTCTGTAGAAGAGAAAGAAGCATTCATTAAACTGTTAAGGAAAAATAAACAAGTTTTTGCTTGGAAATATGATGACTTAAAGACTTATGATACATCTATTATCCAACATACCATTCTGATGCTTCCCGATCAAAAACCGATTCAGCAGAAGTTAAGAAAAATACACCCAAATTTAGAAAGCCAGATAAAGTCGGAGCTTAATAAACTCCTTAAAGCCAAGATTATCTTTCCAGTCCGACATTCCAACTGGGTTTCTAATATGGAGCCAGTCAGGAAGAAAAATGGCGACATTCGAATTTGTATCGATTTCAGAAATTTGAACAGAGCAAGCTTGAAAGACAATTTCCCATTGCCTACTATGGAGAAAATACTTCAATCAGTGGCAGGTTCTAAATTGATGTCCTTTCTAGATGGTTTTTCAGGATACAACCAAGTCCTGGTTCATCCTGATGACCAGCTTAAGACTACATTTAGAACAAAATGGGGAACCTATGCATATCAAAAAATGCCTTTTGGACTTATAAATGTAGGAGCGACATTCCAAAGAGCTATGGATACAACTTTTAGGGGATTGATTAATCGAACAGTAGTCGTCTATCTAGACGATATAACTGTATTTTCTAAAGAGAGGTCTAATCATTTACATGACTTAAACCAAATCTTTCAACGATGTAAAAGATATGGTATTTCTCTTAACCCCAAAAAGTCATTCTTTGCTCTTGATCAAGGTAAACTCTTGGGTTTTATTGTGTCTCGAGATGGCATTTATATCGATCCTGATCGGATCAAAGAAATTTCTGAGATCCCATTCCCTCATAATAAAAAGTCGATGCAGTCATTTCTAGGCCAGATTAATTTTGTTAAAAGATTTGTACCAGATTTCTCTCACATTATTTTGCCACTCCAAAAAATGATTAAGCAAAATTCTGTCTTTAAGTGGGGATCGCTAGAAAAAGAAGCTTTTGATTTGATCAAGCAATCCATAATTAACGCCCCTTCCTTAAATACTCCAAATTTCTCTAATCATTTCAAATTGTATACTATCGCATCCGACTCTTCATACACTGCAATACTCACGCAACTAAATGATCACAATTTGGAGGCACCCATCTCATTTTTTAGCTCAAATCTTCAGGATGCCGAATTGAATTACTCCGATGTGGAAAAACAAGCCTTTGCTGTGTTTAAAGCAGTCAAACATTATAGACCCTTCCTTCTGAAAACCCACACAAAAGTAATAGTTCCTTTCCCAGCTTTTAGGCAACTATTAATACAAAAAGAACTGGGTGAAAAAAGGGCAAATTGGGTCACAGCACTTCAAGAGTATGACTTAGAAATTAGGCCAGTAAAGATTGTTAGAGGCCAAGGTTTTTGCAGGATATTGGCAGGAGCTTCCGACATTCCCGAATCAAGCGATACAGATCCAACTGAAGAAATCAATCAGATAAGTGTCACTGATTCCGAATCTCAATATGCATATTTAATATTTAATTTAAAAAATGGTTATGCTCCTCCAAATTTATCTTACAAAAGCAAAAGGGCCATCAGGTTAAAAGCAAAGAGTTTTACAATTATTGATGATGTACTTTTTAAGAAGAATTATGATTCTATTTCACTAAGATGCCTTGAGAAACCTGAAGCCCAAAAGGTTTTGCAGGAGTTACATGATGGACCAGCAGGAGGACATTTTGGAGCTGACACAACAGCTCACAAGATTGTTCATGCTGGGTATTATTGGCCAACTCTATTTAGAGATGCCCATGAGTATGTAAGGAAATGCCTCAATTGCCAAACTTCTAGTGGAAGACAACGAAAACCGGCTTTCCCTTTGCAACCAGTCGACATTGAACAACCATTTGAGCAATGGGGATTGGATATCATTGGGGAAATTAATCCACCTTCTTCCAAGCAGCATAAGTATATTCTTACTGCTACCGATTTTTTCACTAAATGGGTTGAGGCAATCCCTTTTAAGACAACAAATTCTGAAGCAATCATTGAATTCATAGATCAATTCATCATTACCAGGTTTGGTGTCCCAACTGCTCTTGTTTTTTATAATGCTTCTTATTTCTCAGAGAATGCTATGTTTGATTTTGCTATCAAGAGAGGATTTAAGTTAAAGTATTCTGCTAATTACTATCCCAAGGGTAATGGTTTAGTAGAGTCCACTAATAAGAATCTAATCAAAATCATCAAACGAACAATCGAACAAAATGAGAGAAATTGGCACAAATCCTCAGTGTTTGCATTATGGGCTGATAGGATAACACAGAAAGCTTCTATAGGAACCTCTCCGTTTAATCTTGTGTATGGAAAAGAAGTAATACTGCCCACAAACCTTGTTCTTCCTTCTTTAGCCCTAGTGCAGTTCATTGAGGAAGCTCCTTCCTCTTCTATTCAGATTAGATATGATCAAATCTTAATGCTAGAAGAAGAAAGAGAAAAACCCAAGGATACCCATGCCAAACATCAGCAAATCATCAAAGCATCTTTTGATTCAGTCTCATCAGGTTCAAAACAATTCCAAGTCGGTGATTTAGTTCTGAAATGGGACAAAGACCATGAGGACAAGGGCAAACACACCAAGTTCTAGAAGTTGTGGCTTGGACCATTTCAAATTTGTGAGAAAGTAGGCCATTCAACCTTTATATTGCAAGATTTAGCAGGTTTGAGGGATTCTCTCCCTGTTAATGGCCTCGTCCTAAAAAAATTCTTCAATTGAGAAGGTAACCCCTTCTCCTTTCATTTCCGTAGGATTTTATAGTTTTTAGGATTTTTAGAAAATAAAGTTTAAAGGCATCTTCCATTGACCTTTTTCTATGTTTGAAAAGTTGTCTCACAGAAGTATTATGCATATTTGCTTTCAAAGAATAGAGCTTTTAACCGAAAGGGATAATTTTTGGGAAATTAGGTATCATTGTATTCTGAATTCACAATTTAAATTTGGTGAACTCCTCCCAAAGAATAGAAGTAATGTAAGTCATTTTTTGTTTTCAAATTGGTCTCAAAAGGTTATCAATATCAAAGATAGAAGTCAATTCAATTTCAGCATCTTCAACTCTTAACCTGTCATCCATTGACTCTTAAGGAAAAAATTGTTCACCCCATTCATTAAAGTTTATGATTGTTCAGAGTGTAATTCTAAAATATAAGATATTAAAGATAAGAGGTCTTATTACAAGCCTGCTTACCATGTTCATAGGGAAATAGCTTAACTGACATTACCAATACTGCATACCAAAACAGGGTAATGGCTTGAAATTTCAAGACAAGGAGTCTCATCACGAGCTAGCTTGTTCAGTTAGACTACTACCAGTGAGTGGCATTGTCAATAGCTGGCCACCAAACCAGGGCAATGGCTTTTTATCCTGTCAATGAAAAAAAAAAAAAAAAAAGATGAACAAAATATGAAAACATGTTTTGAATTCATTCTGATAATCACACTATTAATTGGATGGGACAATGGACAATTACATGGTTAAAAGTTATCGCGGTCGAAACTATAAACGTTTGCTGGCAGCAGAGGCTCTACCTATGACAGACGAGTTTACTATAAAGGCTGATTTGGAAAGTTTTTCTATTTTTATCATTATAAACCAATAAAGGCCCATTTGAGACTTAAAATCTACTTATTTCAAGTTAGCAAAGGGAGGAAGTAGCAAAATTAGTTTCATGATATTCAGAATGCATAAATATCTAGTTATATCAGAATTTTCCCCTTGTAGTTGAAACTCTATTTCAAAAAGCTTAAGTATTTTTTGATTTTTCCAGAGATAACTGGTTCTTCCACCAAATCGCCAATTGTATTGCTCTACAAACAACCCCCCATTTCATATCATTTTTATTCATGAAACATTAAGCTATGAAATGGGTCCCTTTAAAATAAAACTTTCAGCACCAGAGATGGGAGGATTTTTGAATCATTGAAGGCAGATGACTTAAGGCAAATGTATCATTTGCCCGAGCCAGAGAAAATATATAACAGCGCCTTCCTGGAGAAGTTTGCAAGCGAAAATAAAATTGAATCCAAACCCATCAAGGATTGGAGACAAAATCCAAATAAGCACAAACACGAATCTTCCGGTAAGTATTTAGTTGATTCTTTGGCTTCTCCTTATTGTTATGCGGGTATAATGATGTGTAGGCTATGGGGATTGCACGACTCTACTAGTTTTACCATAGAAATGGTTCCTCTCATGGAGGCAGCAGTAAACAGTATAATTATGGATTGGGCTACTATTCTCTCGGATAAACTAGCAATAACTGTTTGTGATTTTAGAAATAAGAATGTGGTCACTGAAAGGAAAATCCCCCCATTTTACTATAGTGCATATATCTTAGACGCATTATGTTTCAATTCCGAATTTCCTGTTCTCGGTTGGAGGTGGACTCCACAGGACCCCTCGCCCATTCATATATACCACCAAAAATTGTGGATGGTCTTCCTACAAAAATCATCTGTATCAAATCTGCAATGGCTTTATGGTGCCCATTTACTATTCCATTTTTGACAAACCCATTCCAAAGATTTCCTATCAATATTCCTTTGATTTACCAGCAGTGGCAAGTTGGTTTGGAGAAGAGAAATTTACCTATATCAGAGTTTACGATAGCCAAGCCAACCCACATGTTCTCCCTTTATATGTCCTAGATAAGTTGCTAGCAAGAGAAATCACTTATCATATTACAGCTAAGAGTACTACACAGACTCTCAGAAAAGAAGAGAAAAGAGGTTGGCCCTCTTTTCCCTTGAGGTGTGGTGTCTTTACATTACATGATCTCAAACATGCAGAAAAGGAAGCCACAAAGATTCAATCTTTAGCTCTGGCTACAATCCCAAGCAAGACATTTGATCCAAAGCTAGTTTCCTATGTTGCATTAGAACAAGCCAAATTGACAAAGTTTGAGCATCATGAAGATATGTTTGATGACCTATTCACCTCAATTGAAACTATAGGTCAGGCTAAAGAACTCGCTAGGATGAAATATAATGATGAATGGTTGACTGAGTTCAATAAACTTAGAGAACAGAGGTTGCAAACTCTGCCTCTAGATTTATTAGCAACAACCCCAGCAACATCGTCAAGTGAGTCTAGTCGGCAACAGTTAAAGGAACCTCCTACTATAACAAAAGATCATAATAAGGAGCAGGAGGAAAAGAAGACGAAAGAACAAGAGGGAAAGCAGAGGAAGGTGCAGGAAGAATAGCTGAAGAAAGAGCATGAGGATAAGCAACAGAGGGAACAAGAGGAGCATAAGAAGAAAGAGCAGGAACAAGTACAGAAGGAGTCTCAAACTGATAAAAGGCAACAAACCACCACTGATGCCAATGTAGATACTACCACAGACCATAAATTGCTCCAGGAATGGTAGAAGTTTGACTCTATCATCAGTGGAGTAAAAGGCTCAAAAGATACAGACAGTTCTAAGACCAGCGACATGCAAGGTGATACTTCATCTCAGGTTCTAAGTGGAACCAGCGGCCCACCTAAGTGTAAAGATATTGAGATAATTCCAAAAGATCCCACCGATTAAATCATTCTGCAGGTAGAAGATATTCCTCCATTGGATGTTTTCTACAGCCCGAGGCATAGAGCAGTTGTAAAGCGATCAAGGAAAAGACGAGGGATTGATCAACCTTCTATCTTTCCACAGCAAACGGTCATGGGTAATGTAGTATGGAAGGAGAAATTGGACCCCTCCGATGATCTAACAAAGTTGTCACAATATGCTGGAGCCTATTCGGCAGCAACAATCAACAAAGCATCAGAGGTAAGCCTTCTATTGAAGAATAAGGACCAAGAAATCTCCACATTACAGACGGAATTGGCAGAAACAAAGCAGATGGAAGTGCAAGCAGAGGAGCAGTTGCTGGCACAACAGCAAATGAATAATCAATTAACCCAGCAATTGCAAGCGGAAAAGCAAAGGATTGACCAAACTGCGATCCAGAAACAGAAAGAATTGACAGAGGCATTGGCACAGTTGAAAGCAGCAAATGAACAAATGGTGAAAACCAAGGACGAGCAAATCGCTCAAATATCATCGCAGCTAGAAAAGGTAAAAGGGGCTTCGCAAGTGGCAGAGTTCATAAAAGAAGCATCGTTGATAAACAATGCGCTAATATCTCAGGTTAAACTCTTGTGTCAACAGATCGCTCAAGCTGAGCCACTGTGCGAATTAACTTCATCTATAAATGAGCAGGTAGAGAAAGTCAGGGATGAATTAAATCAAGCCGATGAGGCCATTACTGCACATCTTGAATGGCAAGATTTTGATCAGGGAAAAGCAGCAAATTTGCCCAGGATACTTGAAACATATAAGGATTTTCACATAATGGAACACTCAGGTGTTAAAAGCAAAGAGAGCGGCTTCAAGATGTAGATCAACTTCTAGCAATTTAGTTGATTTAGTCAACAACACTCTCTACTTGGCAAATATGATTTCCCAATGTACACCAGGAAAGATGACAACAACAAATACATTGGAGAAATCATGTTATCCTGAGTTAGAATAAAAGGGAATATTAATCGCCGGGGTTAATAGTTTAAACTTGGAAGCATATTGGCTTTTCCTAATCAAGCCACATACACAAAGAGCCGCCCTGAAGTGTTTAACAGATGCAATCAGGTGTATGATCCCCAATATTCATGATGCTACCTATGCTGCCCAGCTCAGTTCGCGCCTCAACAAACCTCCGGAAGTTGAGCCAATGCTTGCAATAAATCAGCTCAGATTCAAAGGAAAGCAACCGACTTGATGAATCACCCTCCAGCTCGCCAGATCGCTAGCCAAAATAGGATCAAAAGTTATTGATATCAGTTTAGTAGCATTTCTGTTTAGTAGATATTTAAATTAGTATTCTATTTATAGACCCTTTCATGTTTTTAGAAAGGGTCGTAAAATTTTGTAAGAGACTTAACAGACTGAAGTTTGCACTACTGTGCTTCAGCCAATATTCTTTTATGAAACTCGACCAGTTGTTATTACTTTAATGAGGAAGTTTCTTTATGCAATTGTGCACTATTGTCGTTGATTGAAGAATTTTTTTGCGTTAAAGGAAGAATTGCACATAGTGATTGATATTTGGGAGTGTCACGCAGCTCATATGGTATTTCTATCTATCTCTAAAGCCATTCCGTTTATATGAATTGTTATGTAATTATTCTTGCTATCGTTCATTATATGCATGCGCTATAACAACAGATCTTATTCATTCCACTATTGGATGTTTAGTGATGTGCCTTTGCTTTTAATCATGTGTATGATAATGATATAGTTGTTTAAAATGTGGTAATTTCGCTTCAATCGCTCTGCCTAACTATTTGGGCACAGCAATATCAAATGAATTAATATCTATGTTATAAAAATACAGTCATCTATATGATTGTCTTTTAGACATAGAACATCAAACGCTACGCTTTAGAGCTCAATAGATTCCCGAGATAGTTTCATTTATTTATATTTCTGTCAATAGTTTTAGCCTTTTGCTCACCGCTAGTGTTATCTATAAATCATTCACCCATCCCATTTATCTATTTCTGGGAAACTAGTCCCATTATCCCCAGTCGGAGCCACTACCCCAAACGGAAAAGGAGCTGTACTAAGGTCCGGACCGGGTGCTTTCCCCTATGTTGTTGCAGCGATTTTTGAGGCATCAACACCGCCTGATCCAATGATTCTTATGCAGTATTGTTCATTACGTCCTCTGTTGACGAATTTTGATCTTTGACTGCTCTTCCACTTAAACACAGACTTAGCTTAGTTTCCTTTTCTTACCCCTTAGTATGGTTTTGATGCTTTTACTTCTGTAATGTAGATAATTAGCATTAGATTAATGATTGATCTAGTAATTCTTCTTAGCATAGTTGTTTAATTAGTTAGCTAGGGTCCAGTGCGAGTTTAGCATTACATGATTGTTTTCTTCATTACTGTAGTGGAGTAGCTCTCCCTTAGAATAGATTTTCGCTTCTTCCATCAAAATCAAGCTTCTTATGACCCTATAGAAGTCTAGCTTGGAATCCATGGGGTCTCTTGCGAGATGAGCAGTGAAAATAGGCAGTACCTTCACTTCTACTTGTGCATATAGCATTGTCGCCTCCAAGTCTGTACGAACCCCGGGTTGATAAGTAAAGCCAGTAGCCCTCGAAGTTACAACATTCTTTCTACAATACCTAGGCTCATCACTTTTTGTCACCATTTTCGGGGAGGTGTCAGAGTAGGATGTCAGTTACTACTCCTTCTATTTCTAGTCTCTAACTTTATTTTCTTCTACTTCTAGTCTTCAATTTTCTCCCCATTAGATTATTTCTGCAAAAGTAATCTAGTTTCTTTCTTTCATTTGTCATTTATCTGGTTTCCTTTCCATTCTACAATCAACAATTTCAATTTAAAAAGTAGTTTCCTTTTTGTTAGTTTTTCATTAAATTAAGAAATTTCATTCTGTAAGTAGTTTTCTTTCTGTCAGAAGTCTTTCATTCAATCAACAATTTCATCCTACAAGTAGCTTCCATTCTGTTAGTAGTTTTTCATTTAATCACCAATTTACTTTCTACAGAGTACTTTTTAGCTTTAAAGAAAATCATACAAAAACAACCCAGAAACATTTCCTTTCATGCCTCGTAGGAATATGGATAATCAAGAAAATTCTTGCCAAACACCCGCACTACCTCCAATATTCAACCTTCTTTCTTCTTCGGTGACTGTGAATTGGAAGAACCTTTAGGTGAGAAACTTGAAATATTTGAAGAACCTATAGGGGAAGAAGAAGAGGAAGAACCCATTCCTATAGAACCAATGGCTGAAAACCAAGATGATAGGGGAGATAGAGAGATAACTGAGGGTGCCTTTCCCATTATTGAAACCAATGGGGACACTAAAATGAAGAATATAAGCCCCTCTTCTCTACCTCATTTCCATGGCTTGACCACAGAGGACCCTGACACCATGGAAAATTTTAGGGGCTAACGTTCGCCCAATGGGCTAATTTTCCATGATTTTTCCGAAAAACGATTCGCCAATTTCTAATTTTTATAAAAGATGATTCGCCCAAATTTTAGAATATAAAATTATTTTACCTTAAAAATCACCAACATTATATAGTGGCTATATGATAAATCATTATAAACTTGAATAATTTTACAAATATATCATTGAAAAATTTATAGTTTGCATATTAGGGATTAGTGAGATTCGCCAATGTTTCTAAACTTCAAGAAAATTTTCCATCCTTAAAATTTTCCTTGCCTGACACTTTCCTATTTGAGTTTGTTGTTATCTGCCAAACCTATGACTATACAGAGGATGAGAAAAAGTTAAAATTGTTTCCATCTACCCTCAAGGATGCAACATTGTGTTGGTTCATGGGTTTACCTGGAGATAACATCATAACTTGGGCTCAGATGTAGTAGGCCTTTAACAAAAAATATAGGGACTACTGTAGGCCAAAGGAAACTAAAGAAGATATTTTTAGGATGACCATAGGCCAAGATGAATCCTTCGAAGACTATGAAGAAAGATTCCAGCTCAATTACAAAAGGGCCAAGTGCACACTTGACCCTAAGTCACTGAATTTCGCCCTGCTTAGAGGAGTAAGGGAGGATATCCTAGATACCTTGCATTTGTTAGCAGGAGTAGATATCTACCAACTACCCTATGAGGATATCAAGACTATCTTTAGAAACCATTCTAGGGGAACCAAGAAAAAGGGTAGGAGTAGTTAACCTATGGCCAGTACATCATCTTCCAACTCATCCATCAAGGGTAACATTGGAAATATGCTGGAGGACTTCAAAAGTGAGATGTTACAAATCCTTACCTTGCAGTTGGATACCATAAATATCCAAAGGAAGCAAGAGGAAGAATAAAGATCCTTGGCCACCTTTTGTCCTAGATGCACCAGGAGGCATCCTAGGAATGAATGCCCATTGAATTGTATTGAGATTTGCTAAGTCTTTGAAGATAACCACTCCACACACAAGTGCCCTTCTTTACCTGGACCTAAAGCTGTATATCAAGGAGCTAAAGGGGTCACTAAGTAGCTTTTATACATCAACCAAAGGAGACCTCCTGGGCCTAGACCATACTAGTAGGGTATGCACGGATCATCCCATGCATATTATAGACCCAACCAGACCACAACTATACCTTCTTTGGGACCCCCTGCTCATCCTCCCTAGTTTACACCCCCTCCTTGGTCCTATGCAGCTTAGTATCATCCCAACCAGCCAGCCAATCATTTCAACCTTACATTCAACCAAAACATCAGTGGACATCCCCACTCGAGGGGTGGAGGCCCAAATTGAACAATGTTCTGACCTTATTTCCTCCACCACCTACCTAACCATAACTCTTACACTCTGCTACACCTAAGTAACCCCAGATGTCTGCCCATCCAAATCCAAACCCAAATAATAGGCAGGCTGAACAAGGATAAAGTGGAGAGACATCATACCCAACTTATGCTATAGAAATCCAAGAGATCAACCTAAGATCTAGGAGAATTCTCACAGATAACCAACCTACCTCTCCACATAGGGAGGCTTGAGGAAGAAAGAGAGGGAAGCAACCTTAAAGAAAATCCACCCTTTCCTGAAAGGTTAGCCCAGCCACTCTAGCCTACCCCAGAAGAAACTGAACTTTTGGGAGAATTGAAGAATCTATGTGTAAAGATCCCCCTTCTCCAGGCAATCAAAGATGTTCTCATCTACAATAATTTTATTAAGGAGAAGTTCTTTAAGCATCCAAGAAGAAGAAAAAGGGGTGCCCCTGCCATTAATGTCGTTGGGTAGTTATCTGACTTAATTCTGGGGTAGGTAATATGTCCAAAATACTTAGACCCTGGAAGCCCTATAGTAGATGTGCAAACAAATGGCACCATTGTCCCACACACTCTGATTGATCTTGAGGTTGCTATTAATGTGATGACCAAGGACACCATGCTCAAGATTAACCTCCAAGGCTCATTGAGGAAGACCACAACGGTTCTGCAAGTTGTAGACAATTCCACAGTCACCCATGAGGGAATTGTGGAGGATGTGATGGTCTCCATTGACTCTTGGGAGTACCCTTCAAATTTTCTAGTTCTCCAGCATAACGTTGATCTTACTAGTTACCCTCTCATCCTTGGGAGGCCATAGTTGGCCACAGCTGATGCCTATATTAGCTGCAGAGCTGGAAATATGACCATCAAGAATGGACACATGTCCAAACAATTAGTCTTATACCCTCCTGCTCAACCCTCCCTAGAACATGATTTACCTTTATGGTTGAAGGGGGAGGAAGAAGATGAGCTTTTTTCTGCCCAATTTTATGCTTTGGAAGCAATCATAGGAGGAGGACAACAAGAGGAGGATCACTTAATTGAACACTTTCTCCAAAGTCCAACTACTAGTTCATTACCATTACAAGAAAAAGTAAAGGAAACACTAAACAATCCTCAAATTGACTTATGCTTGGCCAATTCCAACCCGCTCCGAGTCAAAACCAGAGAATTTGGCCCAAAGAAAACTTTGAAAATCAACCCATCTCTATCTGCTCTTGAAGAGGAAAATTTATGCAATATGTTGAAAGAAAACCTAGAAGCCTTCACTTGGAGCTACAAGGAAATGGAGTACACCCCTCATTGTGTACTCACCACATATACATCAAGGAAGGTTACAAGCCAGTCAGGAAACTACAAAGGAGAATGAATCCAACCCTTAAAGACATAGTCAATTTAAGAAGAACTGCAAAAACTATTAGATGCAGGGTTCATTTATCCTATCTCCAATAGTGAGTGGGTCTCTCCTTTAGTGCTAGTTCCCAAGAAGAATGGTAAGTGGAGGATTTTTGTCGATTATAGGGACTTGAAAAAAGCCACAAAGAAGGATCATTTTCCCCTACCCTTCATTGCCCAAGTGCTAGATGGCCTGGCAGGGAAGAAGTTCTTTTTTTTCCTAGATGGATTTAGTGGGTACAACCAAATCCAAATCTTCCTAGAAGACCAAGATAAAACCACATTCACCTGTCTTTGGGGTACATTTTCCTATAGTGTCCTTCCTTTGGCTTATGCAATGCTCCTGCTGATGAGCCCCATAATTCGGTAATTATATGGGCTCATTTGACCTCCTAACTTAGCTTAATACACCTTCTTATTAGTTTATTTCATGTTTTTTATTATATTTATGCTAATAGAGTGAGTTGGGTTAGTAATTATGCCATGAAGTCTAATGTGTGCTTTATGCAGATATTTGGTCAAGTTTGAGACAAAGTCAAAGGTTTAATGAGTATTTGGCAGCCAATATTCGAGGAAGACAAGGGAGAGGATTTATAGGAGGGTGGCCCCCTCATTGATGACTGCCTACTTCGAATCCTACTTTAGAAAGCTTGGAGAACAAGCAGCCACATCAATGCATCAAAGAGGCAGCCGAGCAAGTGAAGCTTAAATCCTATCTATCTAAAGTCCTCGGAGCCAAGCCTCCCCGATTTTAGGAGAGTTGTTGGGGGCTCTAGTTGTATAAATAGAGAGGCCTAGGGCCTTAGTAGGTTGTTGGATGTTAGTCAAATTTTCACACTTTTGTTGCAACTTTTTCTTAGCTCATTTCGAGCTTACTTTTGTGGACAACTTCACGTAATGTGACTATTATTTTGATAATGAGGATGAATTCTTCTCCGAGCCAACACTTAGTTACCTCAGAGGGCTGAAGCTCTTTAGCTAGGGCCCAACCCAAGCTGGCCAACACCTCTTGTTTTGTATTTATATATTTTGTTTCATTTTATCAATTAGTTGATGTTAGATAGGTTTCTTCCTTTGTTAGAATTGGTTTCTTTTGGTGATTTACATAGTTTTTTCCATTTTAGTTTGCTAAAGTAGGTTAAGTATTGATAGGAAGAAGATACAAAAAGGCCATCAATAGAGCCTTGACCTCCTTTCCTCCCTTTGGGATCATGAACTAAGGTCAAGACCCTCTTGCTGCCACAAAAACACAGATTTGCCCCATGCAATTTCTAGTGTTGTAGTTTTATTTAGAGGTTAATGCTTTTCTTCAGATCTATTTTGTCATGCTCATTGCTATTTCTGCAATAAATCTCCATTCATGCTTTCCTTTCGATATAGCATTGTTCAGCATTTTATTTCCCTATATCATAATTTAGGTTAACATGAGATATCGTTCTGTCTTTCGGTGCAGCTAGTTTCTTTGCTTGCTCAATTTCAGTGTTTGATTTGCAGCCGTCTTGTAGTACATATCTGCTCATAATAAGTCAATAAATCAGCCACC
This sequence comes from Pinus taeda, assembly GCA_000404065.3. NCBI lineage: Eukaryota > Viridiplantae > Streptophyta > Pinopsida > Pinales > Pinaceae > Pinus > Pinus taeda. Next base: position 16,358 of record APFE031458985.1, on the reverse strand, counting down.
ACCATCTCTCTTTGCTACATGTTCCATGGGTCATTCAGAACCCCTCATAAATCTGCCCTAATTTTCTACACTTTTGTCATAAACTTTCCTCCCTTTCCTTGAACAAATCCAACCACCTCTCTCTTTCCTAATCCTTCTTGATGGACCTTAGACACCTTAGCACATCCTTCTAGCCTTTATATGCCTTGTCCAACCATTTTCCCACCTTCAAGACCTCTAAAACCGCTCTCGGAATCCTCCTATATGTCATCATGTTGACCTCCTGTAGATCCCCTGCAACCTCCTGTAGAAATTCCTATAGGTGACTTTTTGAAGTCTGACTGTAGGGAAAGCCTCCACAAGGTTACCAGAGGCCTCCTAGGGCCCATACACACATTCCTACACCTCTACAAACTCCAAAGTCACCCTCCATCGCCACCTAATCGCTGCCACATCCACAAACAAATAAATTACATGCATGACAATTTCACATAAAATACATAAAATCCCAAAAAGATGTTTTTTTGTCGTTTCCTCCTAGAAATAGTTTGAATAGATGTTGATTACTTCCTAAGAAGGTAATGGCATTCATTTTATGGTTTTTCATCTCTCTTTATGCAAAAGTAGGGTTAGCTGGTTAATTAGGGTTTTCTAGGTTTACTTTACATTTCAGTCTTCTTTTCTTTTCTGCAAATAGAGTAGCCTCTGCAGAGTGAGCTTTCCTTTCTTTCATCAGACATAAAGTTTCCTCTAGAAATCATAGAAGTTGGCTTGAGCTCCTAGTGATCTTGCGCCAACTGACAAAGTGACAACCTACAGTAAGAACTAGTACTTGTGCATACAACACTGTCGCTTCCAAGTTTGTTACGAACTACTGGGTTGATAAAAGTAAAGTAGGAAGCCCCAAGAGTTACAGCATTATTGCTACAATACTGGTGCTCACCACTTTTTGCCATCGTTACGGGGGAAGCGTCAGAGTATTTTCTGATTAATTCTTTTCTTCTATTTTCTACTGCAACATTCTGCTAAGTAGTTCATTTCAGCAAAAGTAGAGTAATCGTTTCTTTCAATTTTTTCATTTCCTTGCTTTCTTTTCAATTTTGCAATTCCCATTTCAGCAAAAGTAGATTAGTCCTTCCAATTCTACAATTTCCATTTTAGCGAAAGTAGAGTAGTCATTTAAATTCTGCAATTTCCATTTCAGCAAAGGTATATTAGTCATTTCCTTTCTTTCATTTCAATTCTCCAAATTCCTTTCAGCAAGTTCATTTCAATAGTTGCAATTTGTTTTTTCAATCAATTTCAGTTTTGCAGGTACAAGCAGAAAAAACAAAAATCACCCAAAAGAGATTTCCTTTCATGGCTTGTAGGAATATATATAATTCAGTGGAATTCCTACCCAACACCCCCACCACATCATAAGGCCACCCTTCCCTCTTCTTCGGTGGCAGTGATCCAGAAGAACATTTAGGGGAACAACCAGAGATACTTGAAGAACCTATAGGAGAAGAAGAGGAAGAAAACATCCCTCCTGAGACGATGGCTGAAAACATAAATGCTAGGGGGGAATGGAGAAAGAGTAGAGGGTACCTTTCCCATCTGAGAGACCCATGGGGACACTAAAATGAAGAACATCAGCCCTTCAACCCTACCTCACTTCCATGGATTTACTATAAAAGATCCTGACACCTTCTTGTTTGAGTTTGTTGTTATCTATCGAACCTATGACTATGCAGAAGATGAGTAGAAGTTGAAGTTGTTTCCTTCTACCCTCAAGGATGCATCATTGTGCTGATTCATGGGGTTACTTGGCAACAACATCACAACTTGGGCTCAGATGCAGCAAGCCTTTAATAAAAAATATCAAGACTATTTTAGGTCAAAAGATACCAAGGAAGAAATCTTCTGAATGACCATGGGAAGTGATGAATCCTTGGAAGATTATGAATAAAGGTTCCATCTTAGTTATAAAAGGGCCACGTGCACACTTGACTCCAAATCTCTAATGTTCGTCCTTCTTAGAGGAATTCTGGAATACCTTCTAGACACCCTCCATTTGCTGGCTTGGGGAGACATCTACCAACTACCTTATGAAGACATAAAGACTGTTTTTAGAAACCATTCTAGGGCAACCAGAAAGAGAGGTAGGGCGAGTCAACCCACAGCCAGTACCTCCTCATCCATTTCATCCCTTAAAGGTGAACTTGGAAACATGCTAGAAGACTTCAAGAGTGAGATGTTGTAGACTCTTGCCATGCAAATGGATACCTTGCACATCAAAAGGAAACAAGAGGAAGCAAAGAGGGCTTTGGCCATTTTTTGTCCTAAGTGCACCAGAAGGCATCCTAGGAACGAATGTCCATTGAACTGTATAGAGGTTTGTTCAGCCTATGAAGAAGATCATTCTACAAATAAGTGCCCTTCCTTGCCTAGACTTAAAGCTCTATACCAAGGGGCTGAAGGAGCCACTGAACCACTCTATTTCATGAACCAAACGAGACCACATTGACCTAGACCATACTAGCAGGGAATGCAAGGGACGTCTCAGGCATACTATAACCCCAATCAAGCCACTTCTATAACTTCTTGGGGACCCCTACTCATCCTTCCTAGTCCACACCTCCTCCTTGGTCATATCCATCTCAATATCATGCCCAACTAGCCGCTCATTCATTTCACTCCTATGCTCAGCCACAACCTCAATGGAATGCATCTCATCAGTGGTGGAAGCCCTAGTACAACTCTCCTCCTGCTCTTTTTCCTCCACCACCTGCTCAACCGCAACCATTGCCTCCTTCTCCACCAAGAAAACCCAAAATGCCTACTGAACCGAACCCGAACCCAAACAATAGATAGGCTCAGCAAGTATATAGTGGGGAACCATCATGCCCAACCTATGTTGTGGAGATTCAGGAGATTAACCTACAATCTAGGAAGCTTCTCCCAGATAGCCAGCCTCCCCCTCAGGAGGTTGAGGAAGTTAAGAAGGAAGTGAACCAAAAGCAATTCCACCATTTCCTTAGAGATTATCCAAAACAACATAGCCCACTCCAAAAGAAACTAAACTTTTGGGAGAATTAAAATAGTTATGTGTAAAGTTACCACTTCTCCAAGCCATAAAGGATGTGCCCATATTCAATAAGATGATCAAATAGAAGTGATTCAGGCATCTACGGAGGCGCAAGAGAGATGCCCCAACCATCAATGTCATAGGACAACTGTCTAACCTAATGTTGGGGTAGGTAATCTGTCTAAAATATCTAGACCCTGGAAGCCCAGTATTTGGTGTCCACATCAATGGCACCATGATCCCACATACCTTGATTGACCTGGGAGCTACCATGAATGTGATGACAAAGGACACCATGCTCAAACTCAACCTCCAGGGCTCCATGAGAAATACCACGACAATACTGCAGCTAGCAGACCGCTCCATCATGACCCCTAAGGGGATTGTGGAGGATATGTTGGTCTCCATTGATTCATGGGAGTACCGTGCTAATTTCCTAGTTCTCCAGCCGAAGGTTAAGCTCACTGAGTATCCTCTCATGTTGGGAAGACCCCGGTTGGCTACTATAGATGCCTACATCAGTTGTCAAGTTGGGAACATGACAATCAAGAATGGGCATATGTCCAAACAACTAATCCTATACCCTCCTGCCCAACCCCTACTCAAACATGATCTACCTCTCTGGTTGCAGGAGGATGATGAGGATGAGGACTATTCTGCACCACTGTGTGCAGTAGAAACTACCGAGGGCGGAATCGCAGGATGATGATGATATCATTGAAAGCTTAATTCAGAATCCACCCCTAGTATTTTTCCATTAGAATATCTAGTGAAAGAAACCTAAGACAATCCCTTAGTTGATCTCTATGGGGCCGACTTGACCTCTCTCCATGTTAAGAAAATAGGGTTCGGCCCAGAAAGAACCTTGAAAATCAACTCATCCCTGTCCACCTCCCAGGAGAAGGAGCTATGTAGCTTATTAAGAAAACATTTAGACACCTTCACCTAGAGATATAAGGAGATGAAGGGAGTGCACCCTTCAGTTTATACTCATCACATTTACATTAAGGAAGATTGCAAACCAGTCAGGCAGCCTCAACGGAGGATTAATCCAGCCCTTAAAGACATTGTCAATGAAGAATTGGAAAAGTCAATGGATGCAGGATTCATCTACCCCATCTCTGACAGTGAATGGGTCTCTCCTTCAGTGCTAGTGCCAAAGAAAAATGGTAAGTGGAGAATCTGTGTCGATTATCGAGAAATGAACAAAGCCACTAAAAAGGACCATTTTCCTTTGCCTTTCATAGATCAAGTGTTGGATGGTTTGGCAGGGAAAAAGTTTTTCTGCTTCCTAGATGGGTTCAGTAGATACAATCAGATCTAAATCAGCCCGGAAGACCAAGATAAGACCACTTTCACTTGTCCTTGGGGTACCTTTTCATATGAGGTCCTTCCTTTTGGTTTGTGCAATTCTCTCGCCACTTTCCAGAGAGCAATATTGAGTATATTTTCTGAACTGGTTGATGATGCAGTGGAAATATAGACGGATGATTTTACTCCATATGGTTCTAACTTCTAGGAAGCTTTATCTAACCTGGGAGAAGTTTTGGACAAGTGTATTAAAATGAACCTGCCTCTTAGTCTAGGAAAATGTGAATTATTGATGACTGAAGGGACCATGCTAGGTCATGCAATATCCCTACAAGGATTGCAGGTGGACCCCAACAAAATTGACATCATCCAAAGGGTCCCACCTCATAAAAAGGTAAGATATGTCCGAAGTTTCCTATGCTTAGCAGGATATTATAGAAGATTCATTAAAGATTTCAGTAAGTTAGCCTCTTTGTTGTTTTTCCTTTTGGGAAAAGATTTCGAGTTCATATCGACTGAAAACTGTCAAGAAGGCCTAGATACCTTGAAAAGAAAACTTGTGACTGCCCCAATTTTGAGAGGCCCAAACTAGGCCCTACCTTTCCACATTCACACAAATACCTCAAACAAAGAAATAGGAGTAGCCTTGGGGCAGATCAATGAAAAGTTACCTTATGCCATATACTTTATAAGTAAAAATTTGTCCAAGGCAAAGTTAAACTACACGGTCACCGAGAAGGAACTCCTAGCTGTAGTGCATTCCTTAAATAAGTTCAGACATTACATCACAGGCTCTCAAACCTTTGTACACACTGATCATGCTGCAATTAGGTATTTAATTAATAAACTAGATGTAAATGCTCACATTATTAGATTGTTGTTTTTACTACAGCAATGTTATTTAACCATTGTTGATAAGCCTGGTAAAGAAAATGTTGTTGTTGAATTTTTGTCTAGAGTAGATTTGCCTGTAGGTGAGGAAGGAATGGTGGATGATCAAATGATAGATGAGGACCTATTTGCTATCTCAGTACTCTATCCATGGTTTGGTGATATAGCAAATTACTTGGTTTCAACACAATTCCCACCACACTTGTCCTCAAAAGAGAAGAGCAATATCATGAGGAAAAGTGCCCCTTTCACTTGGATTGGAGGAAATCTCTTCAAACTTGGCCTAGATCAAATCTTGAGAAGATGTGTCAAGGAGGAGGAAGTTTTTGACATTCTCCTAACCTGTTATGATGGGCCTTGTGGGGCCATTTTGCAGCAAAAAGGACTGCCTTCAAAATCTTGCAAGTAGGTTACTATTGGTCCACTCTTCATCAAGATGTGAAGAGATATACCATCCAATGCAATCGGTGCCAAAGGATAGGGAAACCTACTCAAAAGAATAAGATGCCCATGTAACCTCAAATGACTTTTGAGCCATTTGAGAAGTGAGGCATGGACTTTGTGGGTCCTATCAACCCTCCTTCAAAACAAACGCAATACATCATTGTGTGCACTGATTACCTGAAAAAATGGGCAGAGACAAAAGCAATCAAGGTAGCAACAGAGGAAAAAGTAGCTGAGTTTTAAAGAGAGAACATCTTCTATAAGTTTGGCTATCCAAGAGAACTAATTACAGATCAAGGCAGTCAGTTCACTTCCAATTTGATTGAAGACCTGCTCACACATCATAAAATCAAGCACAAGACTTCCACCCCTTACCATCCACAAGCCAATGGGTAGGTGGAAGTCACTAACAGAGCTTTGGAAGGAATTCTGACCAAGGTCATGAGTAGCAGTAGAAAATATTGGGCAGCTAGATTGGTTGAGGCCACCTGGGCCTACAACACCACATGGAAGACCACCACTGGGTTCACACCCTATGAACTGGTCTATGGAAGAAGGCTTTGTTGTCAATAGAATTTGAATACAATACACTAAGGATGGCAGCTCGACTAGAACTAGACCTCAGCCATGCATAAAGGGAAAAGTTACTCCAGCTCAATGGATTGGATGAACAAAGATTGCATACCCTTCTCCATATAGAGGTAGTCCAGCTTCAAAGGAAGATATGGCACGACATAAATATCAAGAAGAAGCAATTCCAAGAAGGAGATTAGGTGCTGCTCTATGACTCAAGGTATAAATATTTCAAATGCAAGATGAGGACAAGATGGCTGGGACCCTACACTATAGAAAAATGCAATGACAATGGTTCAGTTCTAATCAGAACCATTGATGAGGAAGCCATCCCCATGCTTGTCAATGGACATAGGTTGAAAATTTATAAGAAGCCCCTCTCCAAGCAAGATTTCATTGAATATCTAAATAAGACGATGTTCGTAGTCGAGCAGGTCTCAGCCTCCACTCCACCCACTCATTGAGAAAAAAAGAAAAAATAATGACTCAAGTGAAAACCTCTATGAGGCACTTGAGTCCCATCATTGGGTTGAAAACCTCTTTCGAGGTGGCCTAGTGATGACAAAAAAAAAAAAGATAGAGAGAATAAGATCCCTGGGTGAAAACCTCCCTTGGAGGTGCCCAGGGAAGGCAAGTAGGGTGGAAACCTCCTGGAGATTCCCTAGTTGTCTTTTAAAAGAAAAACAGAGAAAAAGGAAGAGAAACTTGACTTGTAAGATTTATTGCAGGTTACAATTGGACCACAAGCATCAAGAGGAAATGCCACAAAGCCTATTACACATACTCTATCCTCTTCTCCATCATTTCTAACCTTTCTTTCCCACCTATCTATGTTTCTTTTCTGAATATTGTGTATCCTACAGGAGGCCCTGTGTGTTCTATAGGAGGCTCATGTAGGAAACGCAGAGAGCCCGAAATAGCTTTTAAAAACAATTTGAGGAGCTGGGGATTTTGATAGAGAGCATGTAATCCATCCTATAGCTATCCACGATCCTAACCCTTCATCCCACACCTGCATCACATCATTTCCATCGATTTCTTTCCTTCCTACAGAAAAAACTCAGAAACTAGTTTAAAAAAATATAAGGAAATAAAAAGAACAACACCTCCACAACTCACCTGCATCTTACCAAACACCTCTCCATTGCCATCAGTATCTTTAGTAGCATCCTCATAGCTCCCAGCGCAAGAATAAACTAAAAATTTTAGAGGGAGAAGCAGCTACATGAGCTCTTGTAGGATTTCCTGAAGCAGCTAATCGCCCTAATATCAAGCTCCAACAGAGAAATAGGTGCAGCCATAGGAATGCAAAGGGTGTCCGAAGCAAGATTCAACTAAAGGGTACCTATACAAAACAAAGGAGCCACATATCAAGAAGTAAAAAGCATATAGTAGAAGGGATATAGGCATGCAGCATTGAAATCCGAGTATGCAACAGCAACAAAACCAAGCAACACCGCAGCACGAACATTTGACCTGCACGTAAGTGTCTAACCCTCACCTCTATTGCATTTGTATAATTCAAAAATTGCATGAAGAAATGAGATGGTTAGGGTTAAAACATAAAGGTGGCTAGTTAACTGGCCACCCTGATCTAGTTTGACTGCAGCCATCTAGAGATCCCACCGCACGTGTGCCTAGTCAACTCATAGAAACTCCAAAGGACAGGTAGTGGTGGGTGTATAAACTTTGATGCAAATGATGGGAAGTGATTGTGGGTAGAATTCATGAGCAGTGATGATGACATGAAAGTGGGGACCAACGGTCCGAATAATGGCAATGTACCCTTTTTTCCAACTCACATCACCACCTGAAATATCTCAAAATAGACATAAGTACTCCCCCTCAAACTCCTCCACCACCTTTGCTTCCATTTCATCATCGTTCCCGTAGCTACAACAAGCTCCATACCACCTCCATAGCCTCCAAAACATCGTTCTCTATCATTTTTAGTCCTCCTCCTCCTATCGGCATTCTAAAAGAGCATTATGGAGTTCTATAGGAGCAGTAACAGGTTCTATAGGAGGGGCAGTAAGCAATTTTATAGGAGAAAACATGGGGTTTTCACTCAAATTCAGACTTGAAGAGGTAGGCTCTATACAAACCCACCTTGGATATTCATATGTTCAAGGAGTGATGCAATTTTAAGGAAGAATTAAGCCTGAAAAAGGAGAGGAATTTCATTAAAAAAAAATTGCCTGTTTCTTGAAAAAAACAGTTTTTCTCTATTTCCCTGTTTCTGCAAGAATTCTTGTCTCCTTCCCCATTTGAGGTGTTCCAAAAGGGTGCAAGCAAAATGACAGGGGGATTGATGAGGAAGGAGCCCATAAATTCGGTCGAGCTCCATGAACATCCCGAGGTAGTATCCATTTTCAGCAGAGCCAATTGGATGCCATTTTTTTGAAACAATTAGAGGGTTTGATGAATAAGTGGCTCAGGAGTTTTCCCTTTCTTTGGTAGTGCACTCAAATACCCATGCCACTATTACTTTCAAAGGACTCACCATGGAAATCACCCCAGACTTTATCAGTAGGGTTACCAGTCTTCCACTTGGAATACCCTGGAGCAAAGATGAAAAGCCACTAGGTCAAGTTGCCAAGAAAACCTTCTTCCAACCAGATGAACATCTTGTAGAAGACAAAAATGGCATTATAAGAACAAGCATACCTTACCCTTGGGATGAGGTCAATTACCAAATCATCAACTACATTTCATGTGAAGGGAGGTATACCATAGTTTATGGCTACCATTTTAGACTTCTTCATGAGCTGAGATATGGCATGGTCACTCCCACACCTCAAAAACTCAACATTCCCTATCTTCTCCTACAGTCCCTTACAGAATCTAGTATTAAGTTGAAGGCAGGAGTTCTAGATCAATTACCTCACCATGGACTAATTAAATTATTGGTGGAGGAAGCTCTCCACACCTTCACAATCCCCATAGCCTGGGAAATCTTCAAAAATATGATAGGAGAAGATGATATAAAGGCCCTCACATATGACCTCAGTCCTTCTAAAAGTGAGGGGGAAGAGAAAAAAGGGGAAGATGAGGAGGAAACCAAAACAAAGAAGGAAGAAACCAATACAGAGAAGGAAGAGACTAAAACAGAGAAGAAAAAGAATAAAACAGAGAAGAGAAAGACTAAAGTGGGGAAGGAAGAAACTAAACAAGATGAGAAGGAATCCAAAAGAGAGCTAGAGGAAACAAAGCTAGCAAAGGCAGAGAAGACAAAAGAAGAGGGAAAAGAGGCAAAGAAGACATAAGTGTCTCCTAAGACACTAGAAAGGGAGGCAGTAGCTGTTCTTGCTACCCTCAACACCCCATTTAAACCCAAACAAAAGAGGAAAAGACAACCATCAATGTATTTCATGGCTCAATAAAGCACAAGAATAAAAACAGGGAAGCCACAGCCATCGTCAAGAGAGCTTATCATAATTGAAGATTCCCCTACTATCAAAAGGGAAGAATCTCCCTCCAAAACCCCCATCACTTATGAAAGAGGAATTCCTATATCTTCCACTTGGAAGGAAAGAATAAAACTACAGGACTCAAAAAAAGTCCTGCAAGAGGGATAGACTGCTCTACAGGAGACCCTAACAAAGCTACATGAGACTGAAAAACTTCAGAAAAGGGTAGAAGAGCATACCAAGGGGAAGGATGAAATAGCAGAGACACAAGAACCTAACCCCTAGCCTAGTTTGGGCTCTTATTACAACCTTCTTGAAGGGGGGGAAATCATTCCACAGAAATTTGCAATCCCATTTTTCTTTGAGGTGGAGAAAGAAATAATAAGGAGCCATAGATGGATGCAAATTTCCAAATCTAAGGGGGTGGGGGATATTATCCACATGGAGAACCAGCTTAGAGAGATGGGAAGGGAGTTAAGTGATGTAAGACATAGAGAGGCAATCAGAAGATTTCACGTGGAAATAGAAAATGAGTTTCTAAGGAAAAAACTGCAAGAAAAGGAGACAAAATTAGTATGCATGGCCAGCTAGTCTATGGAGGCACTACAGTGCAGGACACTAGAAAAATCATATGGAGTATACCACAAAGACCAATGCTTCAGTTTTAGATCAAGACTTTGGCATAGAGAGGCACCATGCCTTTCCAAGATTATAAATAGTTTACAGACCTATGTGAGCAAAGTTTAGCAGAAGACAAGGAAAAGATAGCAGAGTTTTATTTGCATAACTTGGCCCTCACTGATATGAACCTATGGGACCCCAATGCTAGGCTAGGGGACTTGCAACTAATGGCCATGGCATCATGGATGAATCATGAGGAGAAAAGGGCAACATAAATAAAAAAATTGATGGAAAAAGAGAAAAATGAATCCTTAATGATCTGAGTTGAGCCAGTAGACCCTATGGCTCTCATCAGTGTCCACCAGCTGCTTGCAAATAATCCTCAAAGTGCCCCTAAGTATATCAATGAGCAGGCCCAGGCCATTACACATTTTGAAGACATGGAAATATTACTTTGGGAAGACAGTATTCATACTTATATGAGGAGGTGGAACACTCTCCCACACAGTTTGCAAATCAGTGAGTATCTCTCCCCAACAAGGATGAAAGAAGAATTAAGGAGAGTGCCACTATACAAGTGCTCTATATAGAGTTTAAAGGCCAATTGAATTGGCCTCTAACTGAGTCCTCCACTGTTGTTATGGAAGGTCCAAAAGAGGAAGAAGAGCGACAGTTATGGGAAGAGGTAGACTAAAAGGCAGGATTCCATGATAGGGAAGAGGATCTCACATCAGAAGCATGGGATGTCAGGGAGACCATGAGGGCCATCAAAGACGAGGATATAGACTATTTTCTTAGAGGATGAGCAACACATTCAGTAAGGGGGTGATGATAAGCCCCATAAATGGGTAATTATATGGGCTCATTTGGCCTCCTAACTTAGCTTAATCCACCATTCTAATTAGTTTATCACATGTTTTTTATTATACTTATGCTAATATAGTGACTTGGGTTACTCATTATGCCATGAAATCTAATGCGTGCTTTATCCATATTTTTGGTCAATTTTGAGACAAACTCAAAGGTATAATGAGAATTTGGTAGCCAATATTCGAGGAAGACAAGGGAGAGGATTTATAGGAGGGTATCCCCTCATTGATGACTCCCTACTTTGAATCCTATTTTAGAATGCTCGGAGCACAAGCTACCACATCAATGCATCAAAGAGGCAGCTGAGCAAGAGAAGGTTAACTCCTATCTATCTCAAGTCCTAGGAGCCAAGCCTCCCTGATTTTAGGAGAGTTGTTGGAAAAAACAGTTGCATAAATAGAGAGGCCTAGGGCCTCAGTAGGTTGTTGGATGTTAGTCAAATTTTTCCACTTTTGTTGCAGCTTTTGCTCAGCTCATTGTTTGGTCAATTTAGTGATGTCTAAATTGCAACCTTTAAATGTCAACTCGGGGCTCGTAAGCTGATGAAGTGAGGTGTACTGTATGTACTTAGGCAACTATTTATTAAGCTTTTGTCATTTTTAAATTTTTAGGTTTCTTTTCAAGTATATCTCTCCTAATGTGATGTGACGAAATAAAGTGAGTCAAGTGTGTGAGATTGTGATGTGCTTTTTAAAACTCAAAATAAAGTGAGTGAAGTGTGTGAGATTGTGATGTGCTTTTTACAACTTAAAAGTACTCTACAAGAAAGCTTGAAATGAAATCAATGCTTAAAGGAAAGTAAAGGCATCAAATAAAAGACTAATGACATTGGCCCAGTGCCTCTACTGCTGCAAGGAAATACAAATGAAATCTATGTCAAATAACAACTAAGCAATGTGAACTAAAGTAAATCTATCTAAAAGAAAGACTAGTCACAAATACTTTAACTTCCTCTTAACCTCTTGCCTTTTAACTGAATATGTCATGTGATAAACAATTAAAAACAAGTCAAGCAATTGTGAGTTCTTGAATCACTAAATAAAGCTGCGCTAAGTGATATTTTGGTCCTTAATAAAGATATTAAGGACCATCAATAGATAAACAACTTGATGTCTACCAACAGAAAGTAAATATGCAAATTAACTAAGTGATAATGAGGAAATAAAGGCTGTAAAACAAAGAAGGTCAGCAACATAGACAAGATGATCACACGTGTCACTAGTTGTGCAAAAGAAAAGCATGAAACTGTCCCAGGAACATCTAAGAAACCTGCATAACACATTGATCAGTCATGAAAAAGTACAGAAATGTAAACAAGCAGAAATTGAAATGTATGTATAGCTATTAAAACACAACAATTAAAAGCATTATATACATGAAAGAAGAAAACGAAATGCGGGAAATTAAAATAATGTACAGGCCTTTAGTAAACAGGGGCCCTCTGCCTACTCCAGTTGTTTCAAAGATCAATCACACACGTAAATGGAATAATTGTCTTCTCATGTATTATGCATGAAATAGGAAAATACAGTGGGAGTTCAAAAGTATATAACAACAGCTAACAACTAACTTGTCCAACGTTCAAAGACGCTTTATTTATAATTGCAGAAGGCGAACTAACTTAACGAAATCTAAGTAATTCGAACAGCTGAATAGAAACACGTAGTCCTGCTACGTCCTCGGATCTAGGCAACAGTCATCGTGGGCATTCAATCCGCTGTTGGATTATGTTTCCCACTACCTTCATAACTGAGGATGATGCCACCTGTTCTTCACGTGCTCTAAAACAGAACACGTAGAGCCGTGCCACCGCCAATG